>SRMA01024224.1:0-114051 GCA_007224835.1 Danionella cerebrum
TCTCTTTCTCTCCCTCTCTTTCTTTACTTTCACTCTCTCTGTCTCATTCTTCTGTATTTCTATCTATTCGTTCTTTCACTCTGTGTCTCTCAATTCCTCTCTCTCTTCACTATTTCACTCTCCTCCCTCTTTTTCTTCTCTTGCTCTTTTATATCTGTTTCTTTCTTCTCTTTCTTTCACTCTGTTTACTTCTCTATTTCTCTCTTATCAAGAAAATGTCTCTCTCACTAGCCTTGATTCATTTTAGAAGAGCTACTTTTTACTCATACTTTGAGTCGTATTTAAAACAAAAACTTTACTCTTTTTGGCAAGTAATGGTACTTTTACTTGAGTATTATATTTCAGGACTCTTTACACCACTGCTCATAACTAATGATCACACATGTCCATATCCCCTTCATTATGTGATGACCTAAATCTCTGCCACTTATTAAACTCTGTTCAGAGAGTGAACACATGCAATCTGAATAGAGTTCACTTTTTCTGTGCAGAGCAGTGGAGGTGAACTCCTGGAAGCATTCATCTGATGGACGAGCTTGGCTCGGCAGTCACAAGGAGAGCAGTACTTGTCTGACTGCAAACTTAAGTTTCACATCATAAAATGTGCTCAAGTCACCCTTAAAATAATGTTAAAGGCAGCTCGCAGTCTTTCTACCTCAATATATCGACAGAAGTATAGCCACTGTGGCACTTCAGTCCATGCTTCATTCTGATTGATGTTTACAAGGAGAAAAGGGACAGATTTCCAGTGGCGTGGATTCAGAATCACTCACCTGGAAATGCAAAGCACAGGAGTATTAAGCAGGAAATTCCCGTTGCAGAGAAACCAACTAAGAAAGTGTTCTTGTGTGGTGTGAGCTGCGCAGATGAGATATGCAAGACTCACTCTTGCTTTCCTCTATTTTAACAAGCACTTCTTGAATAGACTGCCTTGAAGCTGCAGAGAAAAGGACGCTCTTCTCATATTCATGTAATCATCTGGAATTATTTTTCTTGTGTCTGTGCTGCGAAGAAGATGGAAGATTTTTTTTTATAAAATCGTCACACATTTGGATGTGTTGCTTATGTTTGAGTGTGTGTTCCATCACAAATGTCAGGATTAACTATTGATATTTATTTTCATATAAAAGATTGTTTATTACCATACCATCATTACCAGATGCTTAACAGACTGGACCAAACCAAACCATCTGCTGTTCAATTTTCGAACTTAAATTCAGTCGTTTTATATGTATGTTAATTTGTACACATTGCGTTTGATTTCATCAGTTCGATATCATCAAAGGTCGTGCTTTGGGGGTCCGTGAATGTTTTCAGCAAAAGGCTCGTTTGACATGTTTTAGCAGTTGGCGTTCTACCTTCCATGTGCTCTGTTCCTCAGTTCCAAGACAAACCGTGTTGACAGCTTTTCCCATCGAATGGAATTGCTTTTAAGAGTGTCTGCAGGGTTCTGCAGATCAATTAGATTGTGTTTTCACAAAATACAAAAAAAGTATTGTTTTTGATGGTCAGTGCTCTGAATAAATAAACACGTTGGATCTTTGTGAAAGTAAAAATGAAAGGGTTAGCTAGTTAATTGCTTAGGCAGTGTGTAGACCTTCAAGGTCATGATGCTAGATGGAATGATGACCCTTTAGTCAATAATATTCCTGCAGCTGACAAAGGTTAGGTGCACTGTTAGAAACTCCCTGTAAAAAACTGTAAAATGTCTAAATGCCGCATAGTTACGGTTATTTAACAGCAAAATACCAAATGTTATTTTACGACAGAAATTCCATACATAATGACAGCTATTTTCTGTATAATTATGCTGCGAATTACGGTCAAACTTTGGTAAAATTACAGTCTTTTGCTATTTTCAATATGTAAAATGCTGCTGAATAAATGTACATTTCTTTAAATTAACTGTCAAATGCTGTTTCTAAGCAATATAATGCCATATTTTAATGGCACATAACAGATAACCTACATAGTCTTACTGCCAAAACATTAGAAAATGAGTGACATTTACATATTATGTATTAGCAGATTTTTACTCTCTTTCTACAAGTATTAAATATGTATTAATCACATTAAACTATTAATAGAACACATTCTACTTCGCTCACATTACAGGCAATTGTTTCACTTTGTCGGTTATGCAGTCAGCTTAATAATCTATAGAATAAGATACATTTGCATTCTGAAATGAATAGAGCATGGTCTTTTTCAGAGTGTTTTCTCATGTGCTGAGAATAAACCGAGTCAATTCAATACAGAACTCCCCTCATACGTCTTTTTAAACCCTTAAAACTTTAAAAACCTCAAAAGTTTTTACTTTTAAGAACGTTATCTTACTTATATTTACATTTGCAAACTGTAAGTCCTAGAGGAGTTCCCTGTAAATTCTATGTATCCTGTCAGCCCCCTAATCTTTTTTAAACATTATTTACTACAAACACAGAGTAATTTATTTCATATGAGCGTGATCTTTTTAATCTACACGTTTGTGATCTAATCTATTTCAGCAAAACAATATGCAATTTGAGTTATGTTGGCACGACACAAAAAACACATATTTGGAGCTTTCCGTGAGTTTTCATGGACCAAATTCTCACATTTGAAGCAGTGTTTCCTTTGGATTTACGGTCATGTACATTGTTGTGGAGACGCTGGGAAAAAAATCTGTGCTATGGTATATTTTAAAAGGAATATACAATCATTAAACATTTAAAATCATTTTAAAACAGAAAAACACTATATAACGTTAGATTTTGATACTGTAATATAAAAAATGTGAACAGGAATTTTACTGTAAATGTTTTTTGTAATTACTTGTGTACTGTATTTTACAGGATGTGGTCGTAAAGTGAAATTAACATCAAACGCCTGTATTTTTTACAGTCAATTTCTGTTAGAAAACTTTTTATTTTTGCAGTGTGGGCAAAGGATGGCAGACAAAATGATTTAAATTATTAAAACTACAAAAAAAGGGTCTTTCTAACATGATAAAGTTTGGTCATGTCTACCAGAAAAAAAAGTACCTGTATTTTTTTGCACTCAAAACATTTTTATAATACTTAATTTTTTGCTGTTAATACATAAACAATTTCCACACATTATTACCTGCGTTTAATATTTGCCGCATAATGTCTACCTTATACATTTTATCCTGCTTAGAAGATACTTTAAATTCAGTAATAAACTTGTTCATCAAAAATAGCATTTATTTCTACTTTTACAAATAGTATTTGTACACAAACTTTGATGTGACAATTAAAAGTATTTTTAAAAGTAGGTTCAGAAAATAGGGTTGCTGGGGTGAGCGGTTTGGTTGCCAGGAAGCCTGTCAGTGATGTCATAAAATGTTGTTACTATCATAACCATAAACAACGCCACATCGTCGTTGCCTTTTCACACACAGTAAAATCCTAAGAGTTAAATTAACTCTACTCGGAGTGTATTTGGTCCCACTCTATATAGAGTTAAACCGACTCTGAGAAAGAGTAATTTAATAATCTATTTTCTTCATGTTTTTCCAAATCTGCATGGAAAACGCAAACTAAATATTAACTATTCAGAGAGGGACCAAGTCCACTCCAGAAAGAGTAAAAACAGACAAAAATAGACTGTTTAGTTCAAATAGACTTATTTAAATAACTCTCCTTCAGAGTTGGTTTAACTCTATATAGAGTGGGACCAAATACACTCTGAGTAGAGTTAATTTAACTCTTAGGATTTTACTCTGCATTTATTCTTAATGGTTATTATTCGTCAATGCTAAATATATCACCACTTCTAGAGCCTGGGGTTCAGGTACTTCTGCTTGAGTGGCTGGGTCGTTCTTGTACATCCGCAACTGCGGTCTGTTTCTATGATGTCCTCAGTGTTACTTTGTGGTTCTCATCATCTGCAAACGTGTACGCCAAGGCTGTCATCTAAAAGTGATAGATCCTGTTTCGTATCTGCCTTCCAGCTCAGGAATTCAGTGCCACCGAACATGCTCTGGGCGCCATTCATGAATCTAAATGAAACACCTTCCTGCAATCCCAAAGATTTCTACTGTAAAGCTTTTCTGATGAGGATTAAGCTATTGTGTGATATACTTTTACCTCTTACCTGCCCACCAAAGGGTTAAAAGGGAAACTCTGGTGCCTAGACGTCTTCTTTCTCCTCTGGCTCTAGCTTTTCAAGGCCTATCAATGGTGCCATGGGGCCATATCTACACCTGAGGCCCTCTTTCCGTTAAGACCTTGTCCATCAATGATTCCCCACTTCACCCAACAGATGTCTGGATCTTCAGCTGCACTCCTGCAGTGTGCGGCTCTTGCCTCCTTCGCGCCCAGTGGGGAAGCGTTTCTACCTGTAATTTTGTTTTCTCCGCTCTCCTTTCATTTTAGAGCACACACAGGTCAAGCCACTCTCCAGAACTGGTTTGATTTTATACATCTACAGGATTTAATGCATTTATCACCTCCGTTCAAACGAGAAACTGAGAGTTGTCGAGAAGGACGAAAATAAATACGTTAGACATCTTGCCATCTGCATGCGGGGCATTCCAGTGGGACTAACTATCCAGTCGGGGTGGGCTGGATGACTTGTTTGATAGTGATTCACTTGTCTGGGGGGAGAAAAAACAGGTGGGTTTTTTCGGCTCGCTTTGTGTCTTTGAGCGGTTTGGCAAATTCTCGATGCCTGCTTCTCTTTGGATCTAAAACGCCTCCATTGGATTTTTTAACTCTGCCAATCAGCTGCTTTTGTTGGTACCCCATAGGTGTGTGGTGTCTTACATATTATAGAGAGATGATGAGCCCGGGGAGTAGATGCTTAATAATTGTTGGTTCTTTCCTCCCTCTGGTTTAAGTTTTTAAATGGTTTGTAATGAGTCATCCTTCCTCGGTGGGGAAAGTGTGGGACCACAGTGAAAAATGGGACTTTCACACTTCTTAATTATTACAGCCACAAAGTCTACAACTGCGTCTAGAACATTGAAGCTTGCATAGATGCACACATGGAAATTATTGCTTTCCGGGGCCTTTTCGGATGACTTAAGTGCTTGTCAAAGGCTGCACTGTTCATTTAGGATCACACAAAACGGCACTTTTTTTGCTCTTATTTCGTTCTCTGCTGCACACTTTGTTGCAAAAAACAAACACTTTGACCTCTTTGGCTCCTATTTAACTGTTTCTCTCTGAATCAATACGCACAAGCCCTTGGGGTCCATGCACGGCAATGTCAGCTATTTAAAGCAAGTGTGTTTTCAATACCTCAACTTCAGTGACTTGTCAACAGCCCCATAAGCTTGTGAACGCCATCGGCTTTGCACAGTTATTCCAGGCACAGGCTTCTTGCGATAGAGAAGAAACTCAGTTGCAGCATTAATTATTGTTTTAACTAAAGGTTTGCGGTTTATGTGTTGGGCATGAATATTGTATCTTTGTGTAGCTTGTCAAGAAATCCAATATTAGTTTTCTGCTTATTCAGAATGTATACCTCTGGAAAAATCCAAGAAAGCACCTACAACAAGCATTCTTTCAAAGATATATTTAAAGAACAACACACAGGATATGCACAACCTTAATTATCCAGCGTTGGCATTAATATGTTGATCTGGGGATGACGATTGCATTGATGAGTCTCATTTTTGCTCACGTCCTTGCTTTTCCAACTGTTCAGTAACCTCTTAAAGCATGACACTGCATAGGAAGTCCACAGAAACATCCTGGTAACAACGTTTTGATGAGCTTCAAAACTCTGCTCGACAACCCTAGCACTCAATTAGCATCGTTCCATACAGTGTGCCTCTATTATGTTTTCAAAGCTAAGCTCAATCACCCGAGTCTTCTTTGAGTGTATACATATATTGATGCAAGAGGCATTAACATATTTGAAACTCTTTTATTTGGCTCACAGAATACTTCAGAGAGGGTTTTCTCTTGTCAAATCTTACATAATCAAAACCTCAAATTGGGTTGTTCCCATGCCTTTGTGTCCACAGAAATCAAGCCAGTTTTCTCTTGGTGTGGATTAATGAAGGGCCGGGAAGCCTCCAGAGCCTTGCTTCGATACAGCTGAACATATGCAGAAAATCCTCACAGCCTCTGCCAAACACGCCGGCTCACAGCTCTTCATATGAAGCTCGTCTTTGCTGTAATTTGAGGAGAGATTCTGGCGAAAGACATGAAAAGATGGCTGTGATACTGCTGTTGTCTTCTCTCCGCAAGTAGAACACAAGCTAGGCGGCTCGATGATTGCTTTTGTGTGTTCTGGTCTCTACGGACGCCTCGAAAGACAGAGAGGGAATTACTGGCCTGCAGCTTCTGATAGTAAATCAAGATTACTGTGTTTCCCAGACAAGAGCAGACCGCCGCCAAAGAGCCAGATTGTGTCAGCCACTAAAGCATTTGAAGGATGGCTGATATTTGAGGAAATTAATGACTGTTTGGATTCATGTCTGGCATGTTCTAAACGATCTCGCGTTTTGACGATTTATTGTGGTCGTTTGATTGACTGTACTGACTGTATTTTAGAATGAAATGACATTTGTTTTGTGGCGGTCTTGAAGCAGTTTAGTGGCACACTTTAACATTATTTGTTTCCTGGAATCTTTTCGTGCTGAACAAGAAAGCACAATTGCTATTTAATGTGATTATTTGATTTATAAAGCAATCCTTTTGTTAGCCGTTATTAGCCGCATACATCGGATTAGAAGAGGATTGTGACCTCAAGGGATGCAAAACTGAAGCTGCCACTGATTCTGTTTGCATGCTTGCTTCTCACATCGAGTTATTATGGGATTTTTCACCCCTTGTTCGCACATTATCAAAACCAAAGCAATGAAAAAAATATAATCTCATTAAATTTACAGCATCTTCTGATTTTATCACAATAATGCAGCAAGTAATTCTATTAGCAGCTGGGACATTGATTTTTTCACACACATTTTTTCTTTGAATGCAACTGGTTTTTAGAGTTTATGGGTGACATTTTCATTCGATTTACACAAAAAGTGTGTGGTTTGAAAGAGACAGAACTCAAATCGTGATCATTTAAGTCGTAAGCGAAGGGTGAGTAAAGGTATATTTTGTTAACAAACTTTGTTGGCAAAATATGTCGCGAATATCACTATGAGTAACATAAATCAACCCCCATGTCCCTTTTATTTTCATAAACTGAGATACATGCAAATTTTGTACTCCCTGTTAAAAAAATGCCTAATGGAAAACTCCCAGTTTTTCAGGAGTGGGAGGAGCTAGGGTAACAGGAATTCCAGTTATCTGTACTTTATTTAAGAAAGTATTAATATTTGTGTTTGAAACAAACGTACATGGATTGGGTTTACACATCAATGCAAAAGAAAGGTTCTTTTTAAAAGATCTTACTCGTTCTATTTTACAATGTAGCATCAGAGACTGGCAACAAGCAATAAATGTGGTTTTTGTGCGGATTTTATTAATATTTCAAATGTTTTAGCTTAAATTAGCATTAAGAATAGTTTATAGTGCATTAGTAATTAATTAAAAGTAATTAATTGAGTATTTATACATATAAAGTCCCATGGACATCACTTTCTTTTAACCATTGTCTGGCCGAGACCTGGTGTATGAAAGCTGGTTTTGTGCAGATGCAGCGTTGATCTTTTTCTCAGGCCACATGTATCCTCTTCTGTAGAATGGAGAGAAAGGGAAATAAACATATACGAAGACGAGGCTTGGTATAACTCACTCAAATGTTCAAAGACCATACAATTTGTGGCATGTTTATTAATAATTACCTGTTGACTGATAGTTAGCTCCCACATCATTGCGTGAGATGTCAACTGCCTTGGTAAGCATGCCTCTTGTTTTTATGCAGGATGCGGGAGAGGGAACTGCAGCGTGTGGGCAGGAGATTGCTGCTGTTGGGCATCTGTCTGCTGTCTCTCTGGGGTCAGCTCAGCCTGGCCTCGACACATCGCAGCCATATTGGTGAGTTACATGCAAATATGTGCGCATTAACTGTAATGGGAAGCGTTAGAGGAAACAGACTATCGGCACAGATGTTGCCCACTCAACTGCTTGGCCTTTCTCAAGTTCTTTTTCATGGATATTCATTGACGAGGAATGTCCTGCTATGTTTATCAGCTTTGTGTTGCTCGTTTCGTAAGAGCCTGCTTGACCTTGTGAGACAATAATAATAAAAACGCACTTTGGATTAACTTGAATGTAAAACAAGCCTAAAGATCTTGTGCTATTTTCTTGTATTGATAAAGAATGTGATTCACATGAATATTTTTACATCCTGCTCTTTTGATCTTTAGATACTTTAGTGGCTTTAACAGAATAAAAGAATAAATGTTGCCAATGGATTTTTTTTTTTTTTTTGATTACGTTTTGCTGATGTGGGAAGATTTTGGTTGTTGAAACTTTTTGGATATTTGAGTAAAAAAGAGGTTTTATTGGATTGTATATGTCAGATGTTGTAAGTTTTGAGCTGTGCCCCTGCTGTTTGACCCCAAAGTACTGATTAATGTGAAATTAGAAAGTTTTACTGCAGCGCTAATTCTAAAGAAGAGTAAATACTATGGTGTAGTCTTGATGGAAAGCACAAACAAATCTTAGGCTGAGTTCCATTTCTCTCACTTACCCTGTAGACCTTACTTTTCCCCTTACAAACCAAGTGTCAAGGGAAGGCCTGAAAATAAACCCATTTGAATGAGGACACCCCTACAAATCAATATTCGTCAGCCAAAAAGGTTCTGAAGGCTCAGAAATTCAATCATTCCTAGTAGCTTTTAAATTTTGAAACATATAGCCAATCTAAAGTCACATTTCAGTCTATTGTGTAACATTAATAGCTTTCAGCTAATATTGGTGCATTATTCCAGCAAAAGTAGCTATTTATGTGATTTAAATGACTTTTCTTGACCTGTATAATGAAATGGTACATTAAATGTGGCATAAGACAATAGTGTTTGGCATTTAAAAACTTTTATAAATGACAAAATTACTTTTATTTGTGGGTCTCTGCTTGTACATGCAACTATTGTACACAAATGTACAATCCTTCGGGTGGTGTCTGCTGGGAAATTGAACTTAGGACTTAAGACACCCCACTTTTTTTTCAAAAGGGATATGGGACACCCCTTCTCCTCGTTAAAAAACAGAGCAAATACCTCTGACTGCAGATGGGATAATCCCCACCCACCGAACACGTAGCCCCGCCCACTGAATGTTGAATCATGACATCACTATCATGCTAAATAGAGTTAGGCTTAGGATTAGGTTTCAGTTGAGTGAGTACAACTAATGAGACAACATGTGGTCGGGTTCCAGACTCAGTGGGTGTGGCTGGGGGAAGGATGGAAAGGTAAGGGGGTAGAAATAGAACCCAGCCTTAATGTGTTATTAAAAAAATCTATATTTGGATCATACATATTGATACAAAATAATTACGAACTACGCTCTCAGACAAACTGATTGAGACGGCAATGCTGAAACTTCAAAGACTGAGGACCTAAAGTAGAGTTAGGCTGTGTCCACATGGAAAGTTTTTCTCAGAGTGTGTACAAAAAAGTACAGTCAGTTTAATGCATTTTTAAAATGAGTATTTTACATTGAAATTGCAAAAACACAGGTGCCTCTGTTTGGTGATCAATAGGGACATGCGTTTGTAATCTTATTGTAAGCCACAATAGCTGGGTAAACAGCAACATGGTCCTCTCTTTCGCCACCATTACGCTTGTCTATGTAAACAAATGAGTGACAGAGCGTGACGACAACAACAAACACCACCTCCCGAACTCAAAAAATCCCAGTTTCACTGTCCACACGGACCCTGGGTGTGGAGCTTTTTAAATAAACAAAGATAATTCAGTTTAAATAGAATGTTGCAAAGCTGAGTTAAATTTATTATACATAAATTTCAAGCATGTATTTTTTTCAAGCACATGTTGTTTTATTACATCTGATTTTAGGTACTGTTCAGGAGCCCGTACTGTTTCAAAATGGAATTGGCACTGGTATCGAATAAAACCCACCATTTACTCATTCCTTCTTTCCAAGAGAATCCTCTGAGACTTGAAAAGTTTCCTTTCTACTCTCTTGAAGCGAGGGCAGCCGTAGGTCAACGGAGCCCAGTTTCAGTCGAACTGGGACACCAGAGAAGAAAACAAGTTTGTCACAGAAATTTTACTGTTACGGCAAAGCAAAGGAGATGGAGACGTCAGGGCGAAAGGTGAAAGATGTGAAAACTCAGCTCAATATTCAATCCTTGTCCACTGGGGCAAACACAAGCAGACCAGGAGCGAAAGACAAAAATCATGTTTAAGCATGTTTCCTCTCAGAGCTGCTTAGCTGTGTGTGTGCCGTGAGCCACAAAGAGCCATTGGGGACGAAGCCAAGCAACAGCAACAATTAATCTCCTGTTATCGAGTCAAAGGCCGACTCTAAATAAAATCATGCAGCTTTTCAGCCACGGTGACAAAGATAGCAACAGGTTTAGAAGGCGCCATCCTTCTCCCTCTGGATGTGAATGTGTGGTATGTCAGAGGTAGAAAGCGTGATTGATTACGGCATGAGTTGCCCAATCATTCACCCTGAAGTGGAAAGAGAGTGGCTTTTCCACCCGACACTGGTTTCTGGGCTCCAGGCGAGCAGAGAACTAATCACAGAGTAAGTCCCAGAGGCCCGCGGAGGTCAGGCCAAGGTGCTACCCAGTAAACAAACCTCTTTAGCCCTGCTGTTTAAGAGAAGTGTGGGCCTCCTGCTGCTTTGGAGAGTCGAGCTCTTAGCGCACCCTTAAGAGGGCACAGATCAGCCCAATAACACCACGGGGACCACAGCCATGCCAGGACTCATTAGTTAGTCATGAGAGAGGCTGAGTGAGCCTGGGAGGAAGGGAGAGATGTGTGGCTTGAGAAAGAGTGAGAACAAAGGCAGGGGAAATAATAAATAATCCAAATGTACACAGACCAAAAGTCGAGTGTTGAGTTCAACAGTTTCTGTGTGTTGGTATCGCTCTCCTAATGGTTGAGAATGGAGTTGCTCTATTGATTCTTGTGTGGATAAAAAGCAAACGGAAGATGATTAAAGATAGCTGGACATAGTGGGAGGAATGTTCAGAACTTAACGTTACTCTTGATGTGTTTGATTAGTTATCTCTCTGCTTAAATCAATTGGTTACACCACCAGTGTTGTTTTTGTCGTCAATGACTATAATAAGAATATTTAGTTGACAAACCTTTTTTTCGTGACGAGAACGAGATGCTGACGAGCTAAATATGCCTCAGTTATGACGAAAACATGACGAGACGCGATCAAGTTTTCGTTTACGGAAACAAGGGCTCAAGACATTTCCGATTCGTGGCTGTAATCTGTTACTCAAAAAAAAAAAAAAAAAATATATATATATATATATTTTTTTTTTTTCAATGTGAAAAATATGAAATGGAGCATTAATTCATCCTTGAATACACATTTTCTATATTTGAAGAGTTAAAAAATTTTTTATCACCTTAATATTATTCTACATTGACCAAACTTAGACTAAAACCTTTTAATTTTTGGTTAAAGATATTAGACTAAATGATAAATGATAAATACACTAAATGATTTTGATTTTCTGCGACTAAAACATGACTAAAACTATTACATTTTTAAGTGACAAAAATGTGACTAAAACTTAAATAATGTTCGTCAAAAAACTAAAACTTAGATGGCTGGCAAAAACAACACTGGTCACCACTTAGGATATCACCCTTTAATGGGGCGGTCACACTTCTCCTGAACAACGTAGAATTTCACAGCATGATGTTTAATGTGCTGAAATAAATTTGTTTTGATCATTTAACCGAGACAGAAATGTCAAATTTCGGCAAGACAAAAGTATTATTGGATATACAGAAATTGCACAGATTTACAGCAGCTACAAACATATGTCAGCAAATTAAGTAGTAGCTCTGTGAGATCCAACAAGATTTTCTGTCTTGTATAACTTCCATGATTTATACAATCAAAGAAAGCAGGCTTGCATGCCCCCAAGAGTTCATCAATATTTTTGGATTTCTCTTCCGTGGTTGCTCTTCCATCCTACCCCAGACATACTCAATGATGTTCATGTCTGGTGGCTGATTTGGCTAATCCTGGAGCATCTTGATCTTCACCTTGAGGAATTTTGATGTGGAGATGAAAGCAATGGAATGGGGCACCACCCTGCTGCTGAATTTGATCTCGTTTATTGGTTGTGAATATAAGATTTCTTGGTATTTTAGACTAATGACGTTGCCTTCCACCCTTACCCCTATACTGGATGTAACCCCAGACCATGATTTTTCCTCCACCAATCTTCACTGTTTTCTGGTTGAATCTCGGATGCCGGGATTCTCTACAGAAGATTCATCTGAAAAGGTTTTACAGAAGCTTGCATGATCTGTGTCAGCTTTGTTACTGGAGAGATGGGGAAGAGAATTCAACATTTGGACAAGGAATTTTGGTGAGTCTATGTATCCTTCGAGAGCACTGTGATTTTAGGAGGAAGAGAAACGATCAATCAAGTGATGGATGCGTATAATTTTAGAGGTGAACACATACAATGGACTAATAGATACTTGTGATGGATTGAAATAAATTCTAGATGCTGTTTATGGCTTTTTGGATGCATGAATGGATGAACGGATGATGGATGGCAGCGGATTGGTGGATGAAATGACTGATGGGTGATATAACAAGAGAAAATGGTAACTACAGATGGATAGATTCTATAGATACATCTGTGTATGGATAGATACCATTGATGGATGTTTGGATGGAGGGTGTTGGGAGCAACAGATGATGGATAGATGCTGTCTGTTAATATAATGCAGATGCTAAAGATGGATGGAATGGAATCGTGTTCCTGCTGTCCGCAGATATTTTATCCGGCATTATTTTGACTTAAAGCACACCATGTGACATTTAATACGAGAGATAATTGTTTCAGTTGTCAGTTCTGGCATTTGCTTTAGGGGATGTTTGACTGTTTTCTGACACAATGTCTGAAAGGTGAAGCAACTGAAGGTAAAATGAAGCTCGCAAATGTCTGTGAAGGCAGTACACTTGAAAAAGCGGTTCTAAGAAAATGCAGAGCAGACCCTCTTAGAGGTCTTTGTAAAGTGAATGGAATAAACAGCTGAATAAAGATAAAGAAAATGGGTTTATAACCAATGAATGAGTGTCGTCGTATGTTATATACAGTGGTACCCAAAGATACAAAATTAATCCGTTCCAGGGTGGTTTTCGCATCTCGAACATTTCGTATCTCATGTAAAACGCCTAATGGCTCTCAGAAATTTAAAGTCGATAAAAAATGGAAAACCAGAGAAAAATCAAATAACATTTCTTCAATCCTCAAATCTACACATTGTTAATGTAATAAATGATAATAAAACAGAATAAAACACATGCAAAATACGTAATATGTACACAAAGGTGAAACCTTACCTTGAGTGAAGCGATGTGTCGGAGGAGAAGGAACGCAGGGCAGAGAACATTACGGCACCATGTTTGAAAGTTAACTTTCTCGAGATATTTTACGAATTACTGACACCAACACGGTCTCAAGCACAAGCGCAGACAGATGGAGAGACGCTTCTGAGAACGCGTCACAGGGTTTCTCTAAGTTGTGCTACAGAACAGTCTTTTCCACGTTATAAACGTCATTTTTTTTACGACACCTTGACTCTAACATTTGTTATAGTACATTATTGGTAACCTATACATGACGTTTCGCTTGATTTAAAACTGATTTAAAGTGTTTAAACTGTATCAGCCCCTTTTTGCACTTTCTGCAATGGGAGAAAGGAGCGCCAGGACCCGGAAGCGCAGCACGACTTAACAAGCGGGTAATAGAGCAGAACTGTTTGTGGTTGTTTGTATCTCAAAATTTCTTCCGTATCGCAAAAAATTCCCTGCGAGACGTTTCATATCTCGAACATTTTGTAGCTTGAGGCATTCGTATCTCGGGGTACCGCTGTATATTTAAATTGAAAATATATAAAAAAAATTCTACAGGAAAAAAAAGTTATTCTGGGATTACTTGACCGCCCAGGCTTTCTGATGGTCAGTCTGTCATTTTTGGGTGAAATAGAAAAGGGATCATAATGATTTTAACGGATGGAGGCAATTAGCAGAGAAGTGCTGAGAGCGGTCTGGCAGGCAGCATTGAGAACAGCGTGTTAACATCATTTTAAATGCTCAAGCTGCAGATCTGAGAAAGGGTCCTGTGTCCTAGGATCTGGCAGTTCTGTCCATCGAATCTAAAATGCTCCATTACGAAGGTGTTTTAAATTATTTTGATCTTTTTTCTGTTTATTAGATAAACGAGTGAGAGAGGGCGTGATGACTGGTACAGGATCTTGTGCCAGAATGGAACCCAGGTCCTGTCTTCTAAAATTTATTGAGCCCATGTCTGTCACAGAATGGAGATGTAGAAAATATTATCAAATAAATTTTGAATCGAATGGTGAACTCTATCGAACTGTAACCGAGTGAATCAGAATAATATTCCTTCCATCTGCTTCCTCCCCTTTACCCCCTTCCACTCCCTTTCCTGCCCTCCTCTTTGCTCCCTTCCCTCTCATTCTTCTGCTCTTTTCCGTCCCATTTGTTCCCTTCCCTCCTCTTTGCTACATTTCCTCCCTTTCGCTCCTTTCCCTTTTCTTCATTCCCTCCCTTTTACTCCCTCCTCTTCGCTCCCTTCTATCCATTCCCTCTGCTCCCTTCCCTTCGCTCCTTTCCATTCCCTTCCCTCCTTATTGCTCCACCCGATACACTTCCCTTCCCTTCACTCTCTTCCCTCCCATGACTATTGGCTCCCATCCATTCCCTTTTCATTGCCTCTGCTCCCTTCCATTCCCCCCCTTTGCTCCCTTCCATCCCATACCTTTTGCTCTATTCCCTCCACTGTCTTCCCTTTGTTCCTTCCCCTTCCTTCCCTCCCTCTCCATTGCTCCATTCTCTTTGCTCCCTTCCCTCCCCTTTGCTCCCTTCCATTTTTTTTTGACATGGAGAGTAACTGACTACAGAAGCTACCGTATATCTCGTATCTCTATATGTGATTTGATCAAAATGAAAGAAACTGTTTTTCCAATAAGGAAATTGGAACTGCTTTGAAATGATACATATTAAATGCACAGGTTTCAGGAACAGCGTTCCATAATTAAACAGAAACAGACTTTAAATGAATTGTGAAGGTACAGATTTGCACATTTGCATTGTGAGATCAATTCGTTTACTGCAACCCTTTGACTTTTTTCCTCACGGTTCATTTGCACATCTCCAGTAGAGTCACATTTCATGGTGTGAGCATAGCTATATTTTCCCTCGACCGAGGCGATGTCAAGAAACTCAATATTTCTCTCTCAACTCTAATAAGGAATTCCTCGCTGTTATTACTGGAACGGATTGATGGCCCCAGCTCGTAAATTAAAGATATTTGCTCTAATAACTGTCCCTTTGAAACTACCCACTCAATAAGTGCAAGTAATAATATGATATCAATCCTGCAAGACATTTACGAGCCACCGTCCTCCGCAAAAGCAGGCGATTCAGGCTAGATGAATTTAGTGGAGAAGCTCCAAAGCTTTTGTCCATTTCTCATGTTGATTTTTCTCTCTCCCTCTATCCTTTAATGTGTTTACATTGCCCACATCTGTCAATTTAAATAATCTCTTGTAGAGCGCTCTTGCAGGTGGACAGCGTGACACATTGAACATGGTTGAATATGTGAAATGTGAAAGTTTGAATTCATTTCAACAACTTTTTCTAAGCTAACATTGGTTGATTTTTTTCTTCTTAAATATAAAGTAATAAAAGAGCTTTTTTGTAATTCTGTTCCCAGTGCTCTTTGGAAAATCTCAATCCCGCTGGTTTAGATGAACGATGATCCTTTTGATGATTTATTTGGTTGAGAGAAAATTTAGAAAATACCTAAACTTATATTTCTAGGTTTGAAAAGAACTGGTTTGTTCCAGGATTTACTGGGATGAATCCCCTAGGAACTGAAGTCTTATATGGTTGTTTGTGAAGGTGTTTCTAGTCACTTCTGTAACTTCTTTAAGTTGTCTTTGATATTTATTACTACACAATTATGCTTTACTGACATTTTATATGAGAAACAGGAGGACATTATAAAACGAGCTCTCTCCATCACTTAGACTAAAAGAGAGACACTTAATGCAAACATTAGCGCTGCCCTCTAGTGGGTGGATAATATCGAAAGCTCTAGCAAAATTTAAACTATACTCTAGCCTTCTTAGCTTTGCGATCTCAAAACTTTACAATAATTATATATATATATTTTTAATAGTTGTTATGCATTGTATCATGAGTGTATCGTTACACCCCTAATATATATATCTATTCTTCCTCCTGCCTATTAAAGCTTTCTTCCTCCCTCCTGTAATATAAAGCTTATTGTGTTGTCTAGATAGTTTATGAGATTGAACAGGAAATTACAACGTAAACAGGAAGTTACATCACAACCAGGAATTTACAAGCTTTGTAAATAAATATCTGCTAAATAAAGAAGCATTTTCTGTTAAATCTTCCTACACGTCAAGAGTCTTCTGTGATGGGTTATGAGTTAATTTTCAATGACACTCGAACTTGTGAATAGCCATTCAAAAGCCAGGTTGTCGTTGTCCAAAATGTGATTAACCTTTTACATGTTTAGTAAAATGTACCATTTCAAAAATGTGTTTTATTTTGTTCTAAAGTATTTTCGGGTAATGTAGCTCTTACATTTTTTATGAGTTATCAGTTAATTTGACAACAATTTTAAAGTTAATTTTAAAATAAAGTGTTGATGGATTAGTAATTATAAAACAAGCAATTATGATGATATAAAATATAAAATAAAATTAAATAAAAATTAATAAATAAAAAATACATTAAATTAAATTAAAATGAAATTACTGTACTTTAAACAGTTACTGACTTACGTTCACTGACTGCTTTCTTCATGAACAAAACCATGTCACTATGTTGAAATTAAATAGCTCATCTCCAGTGTTGATTCTACATAATACATCAACAGACAACCCTCTGCTGGGAAAATCAAATGTCTAAGCATGCGGAAAGCATGTTTACTCAGAAAGCATCTGTTTGCCAGAGCACTCCTTAAACAAGACAGATGTAGTGTATATTAAAATTTATGCAATTTCATTCCAGGAAAATGAACCAAAAATATCAGAACTCATCCTGGGCTTTATAGGGAACATTCAGGGGCTTTTATGTCTGAAAAGTGTACGGTTGTAAGAGTCATTCTTGATACTGACAGATTACATCTACAAACAAACTGTTTTGTTAAAGTAACGGCGTTAAAGTTTGTGGCCAAAATTGGTACTGCAGTCTTCACGAATACCTTGACACTTTTGTCTATGTTAAATTCGATGACCCGCCCCCAAATGGGCTAACATTCTGCGAACCTAAAAAGCTCTATTTGACATGTCAAGAGTAAACTTAGCTGTACCTTACAGTTCCTTTAAAAAATTGGCAGCTTTTGCATTGCATTTCCGCTTTTAGTCACTTACATCTTTAACTCTTCAAAAGTGTCTGCAGGCACCGGTGCATTTGCAAATCACAGCGGCCGTTTGGAATTAAGTAGAAATGAAGTGACCCACCGGTTGTTAAATTTTGATTTCAGGTGTAATGTGTAGCTTTCAAAAAGGGTATTTTTTCATATTTTGCAAGATAATTCAATTAAAATGTAAAAAAAAAAAAAATTCAGTTTCCTTTCCTTTCCCTTGGAAGTACAAGACCTGTGATATGGCTTGAGTTTCTCAAAATTCTGTCACAAAAAAAATAAAAATAATAAAAAGTGTATAAGGTTTAGGAGAGGTTTGTCTGTTTTTTTTAAAATACAATTTACACATTGTTTTGACCTTGTCTGCTTTTTGTGGGTATTTATTTATTTTTAATTTGTCTCAACACTTTTCATTTCTGTTCTAAAACATAAAAACTGTTCGTTCTGAATTGTTGAGATTTTTGCACAAAAAATTGTACAAAATTTAATACTCTGAATTATATTTCAAGTTTGTGGAATTGTGTAATTTAATGGAAAAATATTATATTATATTATATTATATTATATTATATTATATTATATTATATTATATTATATTATATTATATTATATTATATTATATTATATTATATTATACCATATTATATTATATTATATTATACCATATTATATTATATCAAGCATTTCTACAAAAACAAAACCAAATATTTTTAAAGATAATTTAATGGAGATATAGTAAAATAGTAAAAAAGACTCAAAAAGCCCCAAACTTTTTAGGGTTAAAAGGAATCTCTTAAAAACTTTGTTTTATTTCGCATTGCAAAGATGCTTTTTGTCGCACAAAGCAATCTGTAAACCTGGATGAAGATACTCTCCTGACTTCAGGATTAGAGGATCTAAAGACAGGGGATGACACAAATTGTCGCCATAAACTATTTTTATAGCTTCTTAGAGCAGTTTTATGATCACATTTGCTACACATTGCTCCTTTAAACACAACAATTTGTTTAACCTTTAATCATTAACTATCTATTCGTACAAACAAGTATTGAAATCAATACCGAAATGATTCATTTATTACTCGTATGCACCTTTGGCGACCCACAGCGACCCATTTATTTTCCAGGAAAAGTGATGCTGGTAAATTATGCAAAACAAAATGTTCAGTGTCAGGTGGTGATGTGGTGTTCTCAAATGTGAATTAATTATGACGCTGCAAGCATGCAGCAGGTTAATGACTCTTGAACAGAGATCCCTTAACGTAATTTGGACTATTAAGAATTCATAATTGTGAGATTTCACCTCTGGCCAGTTGTAGCTTTACTCAAGAGTCATTGTAATTTTAGCTGATTAAATATTAATATTTCCGTTTTTCACTTTGTCCTGATTGCTCGACTGACTCAGTGCTCGTGATTAAGGGTTTTACATTTTGTTACTATTATTACTGCATTGCAATTATTGACACTAGAGCTGGTAAAAATACACTTTCGGGTTGTTTTAAAATCATCAGTAGTGTTCTGCAAACTCTAATATGTTATACAGTAGTGTTAATGGTGCAAAATGTGTAAATCCTTAACTTTCAATTGTATTATTTCTGCCAGTTACCCTATTTACTACATTACTATTGCGCTATAGTTAATTATTATTATAAAAATGATGGTTATTGATGGCTTTGAGGAAGAACTGTGTTTGAATAGGTTGAACCTATACTTATATACATCAGTTCCCAGTCAAAAAGGGAACTGACTCCTCCATAGCAACCAGACTGTTTATTATTAGAACCAATTTGGCATATCTCTATCTCAGCTTAGAAAAATCTAAGAGAGACATGGAGGTTGGTTTATGTTACTCGTTGTGCTATTGAAAACAATTAAAAAATAGTTTTAAATGGCACTAGACCAAGCCAAAATCAAAAGTTTGCATGTAAACTTTAGCAATCTGATTATAATTTTCTTTTTAGAGAGTTTAGGGATTCCTTCTATGAATCAGAAAAGCACACGCACTCTCAAAACATGACTTATTCATCAGCAATGACATGACCACACCCAGAGAACCAGACATAAAGGGAGATGTTGACTTGACATCAATCTAAGGCTCACAGGGGCAAAAATAAAGGGAGACTGATCAGGAGCAGTTAACAGGTGAGGAGGTTTAGCTCCTAATCAGCAGAGAAGCATATAATATGGATGCACAGGACACACATGCCCAATTAACTCAATTAATTACCAGCATAAACATAATGTTTATGACAAGAAAGCACTCCAAACAAGGGGACACATATGATGAGAGATATAGATGAGGAGATATAGATATAATTATAAAGAGAAAGGAACGAACCTTAACAGAAGCTTGATTAGAACTGAGAAAGAGTGGAAAAAAGCACATTCTTATGATATATAAATAAGAAAAACCAACAATGAACAAACATTCAACGGTGACAGTTAGCAGGGCATCTGTTTTATTTGGATCCGGTGCTGAGTTAATGTGATTTTGGCTGAGAGTCTGTGAGTCGCTTGACAAGAGCACAGGAAGCTGATTGGTGTTGTTTGTTATAACCGTAGCATGAGTGATGACTTTGGCTCCGTCTCTCGTGTTTCAGCGACTCAGGGGTTGTGTGTTTGAGTTTGTGCATATGTGAGATGAAAAACAGTACTGACACTTTGAGAGTGAGGACAGCGTGCTATTTACAGCTTACATGACTGTTGTGAAAGCCAGGATGAATTTGGAACGAAGGAGTGCGTGGGAAAATATCACATTGCCTGGTCATGGAGAGACTAGGTAAAATGGAGCTTGTCACACACTCAGATTTTTTTTTAATTGTGTTTTATCGGCATTGGGACTTGCTTGAAGCCCTTCTTGAGCCATTTTCCAATATCAAACCTCAGCTTTTAATAAAAATCTTTTGTTTTGTTGGATCTCTATTTTGTGAAAAGATGAGATTTTGTCATGTGGGTGGTGCTCAGGAAAGCTTCTGGCCTTTGGATGCGTCTCTAATGGATGACTAAATATTAAAGTCCTGAAAGCTAGAGTGAACTCCTAGACCGGCTGGTGCAAAAAAAGTGGAATTTCCACCTCAGTTGAAAACCCATTTTCTGCAGTGTGTGAGCCGTTTATATTTCCACTATATATTCTTATGTACATTTTAAAATACTGTATGTTTGTGTTTTGACAGTGCACAAAATGAGGTACCCAATGATAAAGAATCAGAGCATTTTATTAAATAACAAAAAGTATCCTCTGGGGAAGCCAAGCCTAAAGAGTCCAACTTCTTCTGATGCTCTGTCTATAATCCCAAAACCTCTTGTGATGGCGGAAAGTGATTATCAGAGCACCAAATTGTAATGCATCCGTTATTGAAGTGTCATAGCAGCAGGTGCTTTCATATCTCAGTTTTGAAAAAAAAAAAATGCAGGAAAGGGGCGTGGTCAGCCATGAAATAATGAGATTCCAGGGTGCGGGTTTGCAAAATCATAGCCAAGTATAAACCACTGCTCATTTTCTCCCATGTGTAATACACCAACTTCAGAGAGGAGCACACAAAAGGAGGATTGCTCAGATTTGTTTCCACTTTGTTAATTACGGTGATCATTGTTAGCAGTGGTAGCAAAATCTAATATTTGCATATATCGTGGTACAAAACTAAGACAAATTTTTTTTGATTTTCAGAAATTCAATCAACCATCTTACTACCATTGATGTGTTCCTCACCTGACTAACATGCCATACAGCATTAATAATTGAATAAATACAAATAAATATTCATGATTTATTCTTTCGAGCCTCTTTTTTATTTTGTGTTTTTCGTTCTCTGCTAGTCCTTAGTGTCTGTCAGCATTTTCCTCGTCAAAGAAGCTTTCTTTTTTGTTCTTTGTGTTTACATAAATACACATTGATGCCGCCTGCTGCTTGAGTTCAAACCATTAACCCTTAAATTTCTGGTTCCATCAGCCATTTTCATCCAAGTGACGGGATACTGATGCTTTTACGTGAAGTTTTGTGTGACATTTGCATAAAAGCATGCTGCTCTAAATAACAGTGATACAAGGAAGAGCAGGACTGTTGTGTGGAGCCCAGTATCACCAGTGTAATCACCATATCTGCATCATTAAGCAGGGATTTGATAATGTTGTCCCAGAAACATGTTTGCCTAGTAATATTTCTCAGTAATTGCAAAAATAACTATGGCACAAATTAGCAAAAGTAATATAGTAATGATGACAAATTGGCAATTTGCTTTAAAAGAGATGTGGAGTAGAATATTGGTTTGTGGTAATGATGGCACTGAAGATGTTTGGCATCATGTTTATTTTGTGGAAGTCTGGGTAATAATGTAGTGGTGAGTATAAATCACAGATGTAATCATTGCCTAAAGTTATAAAACATTTTATAATAAGAACATCTAGTTACTGTATTGAAGGCATCCTCAACTAAAATGGTGAAATATACATTTTATATATAATACTACTCGAACAAAAAATGGTGACATAATATAATATTAATTAAAGCTTTTTAAAGTAAAAATGGGTAAGATATTCAAAAATTCAGCATAAACAAGTTACATTAAAGGTTTTCCAGTGATGAAAAACAAAGCAAAAAAAATACTTCTTTGTATTCTATAGCAAAGTTCCTTGTTTTTAAATGAATTATGTATTTTTTCAGTGTTTTATTGCATTCCACATTATAGAATTTAACCAAGAACTGGAGCTGCGCATTAGCCTCGGGCTAGAAGCTTTTATTCAGAGCATCACCAATGTTTTCAGCATTAACCCGTTTCAAATAAATTAATAAATGAAAATAAATACATATGTGAATTATTGATCATTTTTAATACACTCACGGATAAATTTTGGATCAGCCCATAAATGTTGTGGTAGGTTAAAAAAAAAAGTATTTACTTATTTTTGCGATTTAACCCTTTTATAAATCAGGTAGATTACAGATTTTTGGACTGATCAATTATTTGCCAATGGGAGTGCAGCTTCTCAAAAAAAACATTTGTTCCAATGATTGACATTACTATTGACATAAATATTTGTTACTGTTCAAGCAAATCTTTTTAAAAATGCATGAAAACCTCTTTGTCATTATATTGTCTTTAAGTTATTAACATATGTTTATTCAAAAAATACACAAGAAGAAACGATGTTATGGATTGATCAGCACAACTTCATACATTATTAGAAGTCGATCCATTTTGTGCACGTAACCGCGGCTAGTGGTGCTGAACGCTGAGCATGTACGCTAGCTTCACATCAGCCGTCGTGAACTTTGACCCCCTTTTGGTCAAAGTTTGATGACTGTGAAGCAAGTACTATGGTGATGCATTGGTTTATGCATGCTGTTATACCGTTTTTCCAAGTGTGACGTCCCGGGTTAGTGGCTGTACAGTGACGTCGTCGCGTCCGGGGTGTCACGTTGATCATCGTATAGGTGCCAGCTGGAGGGGAGTGGCTGGTGCACCTGACGGTCATTTGGGGACAACATAAGAAGGTGCCAGCTGATCTGATCGGAAGCGTCTTCTCCAAGTGGTGCGTCGAGGTCTGGCCAGGGTTTGATCCGCAGTATACCTGACGTCCCAGGTGGCAGCGTGGAACAATGAGCCAGAGAATGCAGCTTCATCGGCTGGCCTTCGACAGGCTTATCCTCCTTTTCCTTCTTTAATTAGGCCTATCTTCTTTATTTTATTTATACACATAAATATTCTTTAGTTCAAAGTGCGTCCGCCTCTTTTTGTTACAGTTTGTGAGCCGGGTGTAACAAAAGTCGCACTTTTAAAAAATGTATTGGCATGGCTGTGTTATAGTGTTATATAGAGTAATGAGCTGCGAGCCTCCAGATCAAGCCTGACGAGCCGCATGCGGCTCACGAGCTGCACAATGAGTATCAGGGCTCTAGAACCACCTGAAGCCTGAGCAGAGTATTGTTTTCTTCAGTCGAAAGCTGGCCTCTATCTTTTCTGCAGCATCTCTGTGCTGTTTCCAGCCGTTTTGGCCTCGAGCCCAGATTGGCTTTTGTCTGGGGAGTGTTGACTTCATATTAGCCTTCGCTAACCGCGGAGGTCTTTCAACCATGTTGTGTTTGTTTGTGTGTGTTGCTGAAACCTGAGCTGCCATTTCTTACAGGTGAAAATTTGCTGTCAGTGCGCGAGCTCGGCTTTTCACGGCTCGCTGCTTATCAGTGTGTATCTGGTGTCAAGGAAAAACAGAGTATTTGTGTCAAAGATCTGAGGCGCTAAAGAAGATTGGATGTGACATCTATTCATTTCGACTTTTGGAGTGAGACTCACCCCTCTTTCTTCACACCCAAACACCTCTGATCAGGTAAACAGAGCAGGGCAAGAGTGTTTCCGGCTTCCATTTCTGTTGTCCACAGATGGTAACTCTCCCATCGCCTCATAACAATTTCATAAGTGACTTGCTGTAAATTGCCATGGCAATGGAATGGTAATTGGGTTGCCACTCTGCTCCACTAGCTCCCTCTCTTTCTGGTCAAAGAAAAAAAAGAAGCTTTTCTCTTTCTTTTGGCTGCAGTCACACTGAGTAATAAGTGTTAGGACAGATGGAGTGAAAGTGAGCTTGATCACAGTGTTGAGGGAAAGAGTGCACGTGTTTCCCGCAGCGCGGCTTGGAGATTATGCTAGTATATGCTAGCCTATGCATAAAGTGTGGCTATTCATTTTATATCATCTTCCATATAGAGAGTTCTGGGCAAAATTTCAGACAATGAAAATCAATATTTGTTGTGACCATCTTCCAAACAGCAATTCTTCTAGGTACACTTCCACACAGAAAGATTTGAGCTGAAGGTTCTTTCGAAAAACTCTGGGAACTCATCTCAGATCTTCTATAAGCCTGGACACACTTAATGATGGCGTGGCGTTTTGTCAATTAAAAAAAAGGTAAAGAATCAATGTTTTTGTTTCTGGAAGCATACTTTGTTTACAACACCTGCCTAAAACTTCCACACTTTTCAGCACAGTGCCCCTAGGGTCAAGAGATGCAAATTTGGCAAAGTATGGCTTCATAGTTATATATCTGTTCATTGTAAATCATAAAAGCGGCCTCAATCTGTTCTGACCATCATGTCAGTTTTACTAGGTCAGCCATTTTGAATGTCAGTCATCTGGGATTATTCAAAAGTTGCATTTTTTTTTTGTAAATGCATCAACATATCTTTACAAAAGATGGCTTGCATGTTTGCCAACATGTCCCAGGAAGATTTGTTGTGGCACTACCTCGTGGTCAAACTATATGATCACATTTAGGAAAATGGTAGTAACTTTTGCTAGCTTTAACATATAATATTAGAACTATGATCTTCATGAGTTTCAGCACAGCGTCCTCTAGTGGTCAGGCGATATGTCTTTTAATTCCATATCAGTTTATCATAAAATTATAAAGTTGGTCTCAATATGTTCTGGTTCATCATGCTGGCCATTTTGTCTGCTGAACAAGTTTTGTGGTAGCGCCACCTCGTGGTAAAAAGACAAACAAATTTAGAAATGGTCAAAAAAAGTTTTTTTCTAGACTATGGCAAGAACACAGATTTAAATTGTACATTTTCAGCTAAATTTCTTGTCCACCGTAATAATTTCAAAAGCCTAAAACATGCTCTCGGACTCCTCTGAGATTTTAAGTCCGTTTCTTATCAAATTCAAATCAGAAAATCCTCAGAATTTTCAAAGATCCAAAGAATTTTGTTTCAATCGACGTTACAGTTTTAGTTCAACGCTATGACGACTTCAACAACTATGTGGCAAGTCTATTTTGAAGAAGCATCTCTATGACCATTGACATGTGGGCCCCAAACATATGTGTGAGTCATCGGTGCCATCACAGTAAAGCTGGCAACAGTGCCACCTTAAGGTCAAAATTAAAAAAAAAACTCTTTAAAGGACTAAAATAATAGATCATTTGCCTAAAATCCAATAAAAAATATGTAATGGCAAGTCGACTTGTTTTAGCTTCTTGAAGTTTGGCCGTGTATTACTGCCTGCAGTTATATTTCAGAATTAAGCAAATGCTGTTGAAATAGTGGTAGGTCTAGTTAGGAAACCTACATTATGGATAACTTTCGCCTCTTTGTGTTTGTTTCCTTTGGTTGAGACTAGCTTTGTTTGCTTAGCCAAGGAATGAGTATTCTTGAGTTCCAGTACTATAAACGAGAGCATTCTTAAAAAACTGAACTCTTCATTTATTAAAATATTTTAAAAACATGTTTTGAACTGGGGAAAAGACATTAATAGCCACACTCTCTTATCTTTTCTAGCACTGTGATGGACATTTCTGTTTCTTGCTAGTCCTTTTTTGAGTTGTGTTGCTGTATTTTTTGTCCCCAAGGAAGGTGCTCTGTGCATGTGCCCGTGCGCTCTGGTCAGTGCACCATTAATGAATACTTCATGATGTTATTTAACTCTCAGATGGATAAATCAATACCCTTCCTCCTTCATTGGGCAAGGAACATTGACGAAGAGGAAGATGATTCTTTGACTGAAGGAAAGACTGACATCAGACTCCGTGCATCATACAAAACACACAAACACACAGCTCCCCAATCCATGCTCCATCGAACTGGTGAGGCTGACACTGTTTGTCAAGCGCCTTGGGTTGGAGAGACTGTCTGCAAATTTTGGTTTGTTTCCCGAATAAATCTTCTTTACATGTGTTGGATTCCTTTTGGCTTTTATCTGAAAAGGAAGTTTTATCTGAGGTTTAGTATTAGTTTGCTTTTTTTTTTATTTAATTGTTTTTTTTTTCACAATTGTATTGTGCAGTTTTTTACTTTATGATAGTAGGAAATAAATGTATTAAAGGGGTGCTTTGTACTGTTCTTAAATACCAAACTGTGAGTATATGGGTGATTAACAAATAGCACTATTGTAACTGTCTATGTGTCTAATAGTTTTAATAGAAAGAGTTTAAAACTTTTTTTCTCTGACAAGATAATATAAAATGCTGCCAAAGGTGATGATTTCTACTTGGATTTTTGATCCAATTTTTTGATACAAAAATGGTAAAAATGCAGTTAAAAATGTATGACAATTAATAGATCAAATTTAAAAAGGAAAACTTGTATGTCGTAGCAGTTCACCAAACACTATTTATTTAAATTTTCATCATTAAGGATTAAAGATGAAAAAAATTAAATATCACGACAAATTTCAACATTGTTGGCTCCCCGAGTCCTGATTTAGACAGCTAAAAATATAATTAACCACAAGAAAGACTGTCGACTTGATGGTTGTGCAGAAGACCATCATCGACCCCCTCCGTAAGGAGAAAAACTGTGCTGAAGTCTATTCAGAGTGTTAAGCTGCTTGAAGTCCAGATGGATGTTTGTACTGTCAGGGATAATTGGGGAGTCATGTCATCTGCTGGGGTGGGTCCACTCTCTTTTATCAATCGTTTTATTCAGTCAACCCAGCTACTTTTACATTTAAATGCATGTATTTAGCAGAAACTTTTATCCAAATCGGCTTACATTTCGTATGGAAACATAAGCAGCTTGCTCGGATTAATCATAAGACATGCACACAGAAGATTTTCAAGCTGAGTTTTTTTTATTATTAAATTAGGCCACTTGATGCATCTGAGAAGCATAAATGATGGTTTTATTTTCAAGCAGGATTTAGCAACTTCCCACAAATCGGAAACTACTGCTTTATTAATGGAATAAGTGTGTTTGATTGGCTGTCAGAAATGCAGAAGTGTGCCGTCGCACTGCGCTTCCGGTTTAAAATTCTGTTTATGAAGTGAAATGTTCTATTCTGTAGCGCAAGTTAGAGGAGAAACCACCGTGTGAAACCACTGTAGCAGTTTCCACTTTATAAATGTAATTTTTTAGGACGCTTTGACTGTAACCTTTATTACGACACATTATTCGTAATCTACACATCATTTTTTTCTGTCAATGGGAGAGTGGAGAGCCAAGACCGCGGAAGCACAACTCAACAAACCCACTTGAGCTTCCATAGCGTCTGAAATGTGTCAAAAGCAATTTTATTTTGCTATATTTGACTACTTCTGACACAAGTCGCTTGACACAAAGCGGCTTCATTGAATCTATTATAACTATATTCCTTTTTTTTTAATAAATAAAAGCTTTGAAGCTTCCATTGAAGAGTTAGAACTAAATGATGCCAGGTTTATTTTACCATATTTCAGCAGTTTTAAATTCAATAGCTCTTCTAAACACAAAAGAGACTACAAGCATGAAAAACGGAAATAAAAGCAGACAGCAAACGCTGTGAACCGCTCACTGAAAGTGTACAGAAAAAGGTTTTCCTCTTTGACAACAGTGTGGTGTAAAAGCGAATCGAATCTGCACCACAGAGGTTATTTTTGCTCCTGGTTAAACAGAAAGCGTCGTGCTGGAGCTATTAGCTTTGAGGCTTTGTGTTTGAACCATGCAAAAGGAGTTCACAGATATGAAGAGGCTTTGTTATTGTTCACGAGTAATTGCTGCCTGTCACATGTTACATTTTTATTCTTTTGTTTAGCGTGGAACAGTTGTATTGATGTGTCCAGAGCCAATCACTTGTTTACTAGCTGGTCTGGGATCTGTGGGGATGTTTAAGCAGCTTGCGCCTATAGTTTCATCTAGCATCTCTATCAAAATGTTTCAAGCTTTGTGCAGGAACATCAAGTCAGTCAACTCTCTTGCACCAAAGTAGAAGCTGCCTCTGTTATGCTAATTCAGAAGCTGCCTAACAGGAAACATTTTTGTTATTCGTCAATATGTTTGCTGACTATTTGTAGAAAAAGGGCTGCTCAGATTGAAAAAAAGCCATCAGAGACAGGCTGTAAAAGCACAGACGCAATGCATAAGGAGCAAAACTGCCTGCTTAGTGCTCGCACTTGCATCTGAGGCAGCAATCTGCTCTGTTTTATTTTTAAAATGGCCTTTACCCTTGTGGAGAATGTCACCCAAACCAATGTTAGATGATGTTACCCTTCAACTTGCATTAACGAGAAACTGCATGAAGACTCATAGATCCTAACAACATCTGACAAGTGACAGCAATTTTTGCTAATCGTCCAAAGCAAACCTTTGTCATTGCTTGAAAGGCCGGTCAAAGAATCTGTTTTTTTATTTTAGGGTTAATTTTTATTGTCATTTTTATTCACAAACAAAATTATGCTATTTTGATTAACAAAATAGAATGGTTGCCAAGGTAGAACGTTTGGTTGCTATGGTGGAGTCAGTGACATCATACAAAATCCCCTTTCCAATATGAGCCATACAAACCAACCTCTGAGTCTCTATGATTTTCCTTAGCTGAGATAGTGATATGACAAAATGGTTGCTATGGTAAAAAGTCAGGTTGCTATGTAGGGGTCAATGGTATCATATTATGTTCCCTTTGTCACTATAAGTTATGTAAACCAAACCCCATGTCTTTATCATTTACTGAGATAGAGTTCAGAAAATTTGGTTGCTAGATTAAACAGATTGGTTGCTAGGGAGCCATCAGTGATGTCATTAAAAGATAATTGCATTTGTTTTTATGATTAGCATAAACAAACATTTCTCTATGATGTTTCATCTTGAGGACATTTTTGTAAATATTTAACCCCGTCTAGAACCTCGGGTTCAAACTCTTAGTTTGAGTTACAGTTTTACAAAGCTTGACTCCATGTTAAGTCAATGGATAATTTGTGATATAGTGAAATAGTGATGCCACTCTAAAAGGTTTGGTGGCTGTAGCTTTAACTGGAGGAGGAGATGTTTTTAGAATTTTTTTTTAAATTCACAGAGTTAAATCAACACTGCTGATGTCAATAGTGTGACCTTTTAGTAAACACTGCGCCAGTGTTAAATGGAACTCTATGTAAAAGATGAATGAACACCTCATTCTGTTTTAAAAAAGCTAATTTGGTCCATATTTGATTACAAAATTATTATTATTATTTTTTTTTTTTGTACATTTCTTTGTGACCATATAGCTGGAAAAAACAAGGCACATTTGGAGTTCCAGATTTCCATTTGCTAAAAATAATGAACTATTATGACTGCGAAATTGTGGAAAAGCTATTTTCTTCCCCGCAAGGGGGGTTTACATGAAAACTTTTTATTTACGTTTTAAACTGTATTAAAATCACGACGAAATTCTAATAACAACAAAAATGTAAGTTTTTATATATTTTTATTTAAAATATTTCATTTTCTCCCCTAAATTTATTCTACCACTAAAAAGTAAACGGAGTATAATATTTTCAAAATGATATTCAACTCAGCTGCACAGAACGTAGTTTTACAGACAGTTTAGAAACCTGCTTTCTTGTATTTTAAATGTGTATTTTAAATGTCTGTCTTTGGATCGCCTTTGATAGATAAATCCAAATTTTAATTTTATTTTATAAAAAAGAGACGAAAACACAAACTTATTTTGGCAGAAACTCAAATTTATTTTGGACCCAAACTCTTAAAAAAATATATTAAAACTGATCCAAACAACAAAACGGCCCTGTCAAAGTATAAACACATCTCAATGGCTTTCAAATATAGTATCGTCTTAATTGTGTGCGATATCTATCTAGTTCATGCATTATTCAGAGGATGGTGCTTGTCACTGTGGAGTTAATGGCTGTGATTGTGGTGTTGAGAGCTGTGTCTGAAAGCTGTGCCTGTTACTGTTAGAGGTCGCAGATGCTCTTCCAGAACAGCGGGCTGCACACCTGCATTCCCAAGTGAATGCTTCCAATCGCATCTGTACGTGGACATTTGCACAGAGAAAGGCCCCAGGAATTAGATGTTTAATTCTCTTTGTTGGTCCTCAAGCACTTTGCTAAACACTGGCCGCTTCATCTTCACAGAAGTTAACTGCACACTCAGACACACTTTTGGATGACCTTGGTGAAAGGGTGATGGTTTAATCAGGAGACGCAGTGTTTCTTCAGGCCCTGGCAACCGTTTTCTGTGGCGTAATGAAAGCAGCGTTCCTGAGAGATGCTTTCAGACGAAGGGCTGATCTGGGATCAGGTGCTTCTGTGTCGCTGCGGATCTCTATGGTGCTGCCAGAAACACTCTGTTCCAGGAACATGACACTTTCTTTGTTTTGTGAATTTGATTCAATTTCAGTAAAGTAAAGGAAGGCGTTCTGATCAGCACCAAACACAGAAACTGTTCGTTTCCATTGCCAAAATGAAACAAATGCAGCTAACACAGATGCACAGCGCTAATATCATCTATATTTATTCACTTGGCTGATAATTTGACTCATGAATTAATATTATAAAAAAACTTAAAAAGTATCTGTCAATCTCTGGTGAACTCAAGTCTTTTAATTTTACCTCAGGAAACCTTTTTTTCTGGAAGGTTTGCACTTCATTTATATATTATTCATTTTATTTTACCAGAAATAGTGAGGGACAATGTAAAACCCATATTTTGAAATAAAATTCACCAATATTTTGGTTAATTACAACATTTACAAAAAGTAGGGAACTCTTTCTGTTCCCCGTTATTTTCTTTTTTTTACATTTTGTGTAAAATTAGGCCCAAAGTTATATATATGTTTTATTGTTATATATTAAGTATATATTATTCATTTTATTTTACTACAGCCCAAAATGCCTACAATTAATCTGATACCAGTGTTTCATTTATGTGTCATAAACTAATCACAAGAATCAATGTAAAACCCAGGGTTTTGTCATTTTTTGGTCAAAAAAAGAAAAAAAAGAAAATATGTTTCACACTTACATTAATTCCTTCAGATAATTAATTTGCTAAATTCCAAGCTTTCTGAAACACATATTGTTAAACTTGAGTAGGCCTTCAAATATATTGCAGTAATTTTCTTTAATTATCAAATAGCAATATTTTGTTTTCATCTTTTACAAACGTTTTATGAACTATTTATTTTGATAAATGCATTATTTATTTACATTATCAACAAATATTTATGTTAATGTTGTGTTATCCCGTTCCAGAATGGCTTTTGTTTTTATGTTATGGGCTGTCTTTTCAGTGAAACAGTCCAAAAAGTAAATTGCGAGAACTTTGAGATCTGTCAGATTGTTTTGCATATAGATTATAACAATCACTCTGTGCTTCCATGTTACACAAACAGAGGCGCTAATGCACATTAAATGAGTCAAAGTAATCATCTTCTGTAAGCCGTTGGAACAGACTGAATGTTGTATTTGATTCAGCTCAAACTTCTTGAAATTAACTTTGGCTTTTCTGTGTGTGTTCAAGCCCTGAGATAATCTCACAAAAGGCTTTCAGCTTTTCATCCAGCAGCGTTTGCATCACTAAATCTCTGTTTTTCTTCTCCAAGCCCACCTTCGCTCTGCCGCTCAACGCAGCCTTTTGTGCGCACGTTAAAGGCTCTTTATTGATTAGAGGGAAAATGTTTTTAATGTTGTTGATGAGATTTTGAGATTGGCCAGCTAATGGGAAAATGGAGGCCCCCTTTGCAATCAATTTTTAACTCAAGTCTTAAATTGAAAATCTTTAGCAATGCAATTAAGGCTGATTTGAAAGGTACACTAAAACTTTCAAAATGTTTTTATATGCTCTTCAGAGCTTCAGCAAAGGGAAAACGAAGAGAAAGTAAAGCTACACAGTGCACCATCAACAACACTAAAGAAAACACAGCAAATAAAAATAGATGTGTGATAAAATATAAGCCTAAAATCAGACAAATGAAGTCATAACAAAAGCATTCAGGGTAAACTTAAACAAAAAAGTCAGTCTGGTAAAATAAAACAACACCACCACCACCACCACCAACAACAACAACAACAAAGAATAGAAAGGGAAACACAAAACAATACAATTTAAACCAAACAAAACAGTAAAGGAAATACGATCTGATACAAAACAACAAAAACAAGAAAGGAAAGAGATAGAAGGAACAAGAAAGAAATAAAAAGTCTACCAACATCACCTCCCTGGGTCCCATCATCAACCGACACGGCTTCTCAACTCCACCTGCCATTCCATCCTGATGATACTACTATTACAAGCCGAATAACAGACTGTCTGAATGACATTTCTACATGGATGAAGGACCATCACCTCCAGCTCAACATGGCAAAAACTGAACTGATGGTCATTCCTGCAAACTCCACTAACATACAACTAGGGTCATCGACTATCTCTCCATCCACCTCTGTTCGTAGCCTTGGAGTGATCTTCGATGAGGAACTGACATTCAAGGAACACATTGCTAAAACCGCTCGCTCTTGCAGATTCGCCCTGTTCAACATCAGAAAGATCAGACATCTCCTTACAGAACATTCTACCCAACTTCTGTCCATATCAAGACTCGACTACTGCAATGCTCTTCTCGCTGGACTTCCTGCATGTGCGGTCAGACCCTTTCAGATGATCCAGAACTCGGCAGCTCGACTGATCTTCAAGGAACCAAGAAGAGCACACGTCACCCCTCTCCTCATCTCTCTCCACTGGCTTCCCATTGAAGCTCGAATCAAGTTCAAATCTTTGACACTGACATACAGGGCAGTCACAGGCTCCGCTCCTTCATACCTTCACAAACTCCTCCAGCTCTATGTCCCCTCCAGACGCCTCCGTTCAGAAAATGAACAGCGTCTGATGGTCCCATCTCAGAGCGGCAAAAAATCTCTCACCAGGACCTTCTCCTTCACAGTTCCTGGCTGGTGGAATTCCATTGCCGTCCCATTACGGAAAGCTGAATCTCTTTACACCTTCAAAAAGCAGCTAAAAACTCTACTCTTTCGAGAGCACTTACTAACTTAACTTAATAAAAAAAAAACCCTCTGAAGCACTGATTTGAATTCATTTTTTGTACTAGCTTGAAAGTGTTCTATGTGAATGTCTTCTGATCTATTCACTGTGTACCCAACTGCTTATTGTTTACTCCCAATGTAAGTCGCTTTGGATAAAACATAAATGTAATGTACATAAATGTAATGTAATGTAAAGAAATGGGAATGAAAAGAGGGAAAGGGAAGGGAAAGGACAGGAAAGAAATTGAAGGAAAGGGAAAGGAATGGGACGAAAAGGACGGGAAAGGAAGGGAAATGAAGGGAAATGGAGGAAAAGCAAAGTAATGAAAGGACAGGAAAGAAATTGAAGGAAAGGGAAAAGAATGGGAAGAAAAGGACGGGAAAGGAAGGGAAATGAAGGAAAAGCAAAGTAATGAAAGGACAGGAAATGTTTGAAAGGGATTTGAAAGGATTGGAAAGGAATTGAAAAGAATGGAAGGGAAAAGAACGGAAAGAACAACAAACAAAGGAGGAAAGAAAGGAAATGAATGGGAAGGAATTGAAGGAAAGGAAATGTAAGGTAAAGAGAGGGTAAGAAAAGGACGAGAAATGAAGGGGAAGGAAAGGAATGGAAGGACAGGAAAGGAATGAAAGGGGTTGGAAAAAAACAAAAGAAAAGAAAAACAGAAAAAAACTAAACGGTAAATAAGAATAAAACTAAAGGAGGCAAATTCTTTATTCATTCATTCATTCATCTTCTAATGCAGTAGTTCCCTTTCGGGGTCATTGGGGTCTGCTGGTGCCTAGCCGGGGGTACACCCTGGTCAGGTCGCTAGACCATCACAGAGGCAAGTCAAAACAAAAGAATAGCAATCAGAGTGACCCTAAAGAAACCAAAGCAATCTGATGCAAAATAAAACAAATCCACAAAAACAAGGAAAGGAATGAAAGGAAGATGGGAAAACTGAACAAAATAAGCTGTTTAAGCTAAAGGATAAATCAAAACAAGAACCAGCAGAGTGAACCTAAACTAAGCGAAGCAAAACCAAACAGACAACGATTTTACTTGTGATGAATAAAGGCTCCCTGTTGATGGTGTACAGTAGAACATTTCTACTGATTTCAGCCCAGAGACAAACAACACTGCATACATTAACATAAATTAAATTGTAAACAGCCTTCACTTGAGCAAACCGAAGAGAATATGCATTAGTGCATCATCCTTTCTTTTGTCTGTGCATGAGAGGAGTTTAAACAGCTGGTTGATTTTAATAGACTGTGTGTCCTTGTTTTTCCACAGTGCACGTCAAAGCGGGGACCTGTGAGGTCATCGCAGCCCACCGCTGCTGTAACAAGAACAAAATCGAGGAGCGTTCTCAAACTGTCAAGTGCTCTTGCTTCCCTGGGCAAGTGGCTGGGACGACAAGAGCAGCACCTTCCTGTGTGGATGGTAAGAGTAGGATTTGTTTGGGTGTGCTCATTGTGTCGCTGTTTGTGTACTGGTTTAGCTATACTTCTGAGGCCTCCACTGTTCCATGAGAATACAAAGAGCTACACACTAAACAGTTGTGTGCTTCATTATAGACGGCTCATTCCGAAACACTGATGCTCAACTTTGTATGCGGAATAAAGTAAAACAAGTGGATTTATTCCAGTAATATAAAAAGCCACAATATTCGTTGCCTGGCAAACAAACCATGGATAGCAGCCGCAGCTCCAGTAGCATGGAAGACATATTTGTTTTGCTTCAAGCTAACAACCTGGAAAAGACGACGGCCATCACTCAACAGTCACACATTTAATTGTGCTCAATTTTAGGAAAGAAAATATTCTTCTAGTTCTAGCTCTAGCCACATGAGGACTTTTCACACTGCGCTTAACCCCGGGTTATCATGCTTCATACCTGTAATTTGAAAGAGGTCATAGCACCACAATGTTGTTTTTTTCACTTTCATTATTTGCTGCTCATTCTCTCAGATTGTTTTTTGAATGTGCAGAACATTTATGTGCAGAAGTGGATTTATGACAAAATATAAAAAGCCACCATATCCGTTGTCTGGCAAACAAACCATGGATAACAGCTGCAGCAGGTCCGGTAGCATTGGAGACATTTTTGCTTTGCTTCAAGCTCACAACCTGGAAAAGACGACCATTTGAAACATAATCTTGAGAAGACAAGAGCAAGAGGAGAAACCCATTGACCCCAAACAGCATTTAGCTGTGTTTTTGATTGTTTTATTTCATCCAGAAAAAGAAGAGAGACAGGAAGCTAGGTGGAGAATGGGGCATATGTGCAAACGTGGAGCTTGGGATGTAAATGCACATGTACATGTCTTGCCCACTAGACCACGGCGCAGGACCTGTGTGTTTAAATAAAGTGTAGAGTAAAACCTGTTACAGTTTTAGTAAACAAAACCCCGGACGTTTATTTCCTAATTAGAGCAGAAATATAGAGTAGAACACAGAGATCTGGCTTGTATAGCTTTCGACCGTGCTTCATTCCATTATTTGTTCTGTTTGAGGCTTGGTTTGTCTGTTTGAGGCTTGGCTGTGTTTTATTGAGGTCTCTGTGCTCCTCTCGATGTTTGAGGGCTGTCACTTCAGCGTCCGGCTGGATTCAAGTGTGACACCCTCATCTGCTGCTGGCTCCAGTGCAGCGTGGCCTGCTTGTCTAATAACATGTCAGCAGCCCATCGCTGGACAGGTCAATCGATCTTGATCTTTTTTTCTGCGCCAAAATGATTCTGACAAGATTTGCCAGCACCCGTTGAGCAGAGAGAGATTCAGAGCAGGATTCTGAGGACAAAAATCACAGCATTTGACTTTTCGACACTTGACCTTTCTTCATAGCTTTTGCTCTAGATTGGGTTTAAATCATAGACTCTATAAAGTCATGAACATCCATGATGTCACGCATAGGTTTCTAAGTACGGATTTTGAGGCTAAGTATTTGGTCAATCTTAGTCTTTAATTCGGCTAAATTTTAAGATTGAAGATATTCAAGTTCTAGTTCTGTGGCCGGTTCTTCAAAGGAAGCTTATCAGTTTATCAGTGTTCTAAATGCATTTCCCATCTGTAATTTGAAAGCAGTGTTTGCACCGCATTTTACCCAAAGTTCTGAAATCCTACTTCAGTCTAGTTTGTTACAGGAAATTTGTGGATACCATAGTATTGATTGTACCTCATTATTTTTGGAAGAAACCGAAAATAATGTTTTATTGACAGTGAACGTAAGCTCCAACACCTGAGTTTCGCTCCTCCGCCCAATCCTCATTGCTTCCTCCTGCCTAACGCTGCATGCTTTGTGAATTTGGGAGTTTTCTGTCTCGTTTTGTCAGTTTCTTCAAAGCGGGTCTGCATGATGCTCTTTACTTTCTTTCTCCGTGTGTGCAGCTTCAATCGTAGCTCAGAAGTGGTGGTGTCAGATGCAGCCATGTATGGAGGGTGAGGAGTGCAAGGTCTTGCCCGATCTGAAAGGCTGGAGCTGCAGCACTGGAAACAAAGTCAAGACGACCAAGGTGAGATTGAGTTTAGCCAATGACACTCTAGGATCCTACAGTGCAGCAGCTGTCACAGAAATACCCACAACTGCATAATGCCGTACAGTTCAGTTACATTTTATTTGTGCAATCCTTAAAAATGCACTTATCAAAGCAGCGGCACTGTTAGAACAGGTGCCGCATATTTCTGTTCATTAATGTTTTTACTTTGTTTATAGAAAGAATAATCTTGTTCATTCAGGATGCCAACATTTAAAGAGCAAATAAAATCGGGCCTAAAATTGAACCTTGAGGCACTCCACATTTCCTAAGAAAAGCAGCAGTAACACGCCCATCTTGCTGAACAGAATAAAGGGGATTGATATAGTAGGAGAGGAACCACTTAGACATGAACACCCCCTACCACCCAGAGCAGTACAAAACATCTCAAGAGTATGGCAGGGTCAAAAGTGTTTCAAGTTGTAAAGTTTAAACAGACTCCTTGCTTTGTCCTTATCTAAAAATGTGAGCAGATCTGTTAATAAAACACTTCTTTCTTCAAATTATTCGATGGTAAATATAGTAAGTTTGACCTATATTAAACCTATATATTTTAAAAGGGTCATTAATTATCCATTGTAGAAGACCTATCTTGGGTAAATTCCATATGTGAGAATACAAAAATTCTTAAGTGGAAATTATATCAATTTTTACATTTTTAATTCAGATTTTCTATTAGACGAAAAACTAACTGAATTTTTGTCAAGGTTTTTCTGATCTGATGGTGGCCTGAAGGGTCCCAAAATCAAGCCGGGTATGAGAGAAGCTCCCAACACCTCTAAGGTCTGCATGCTGTTGACGTGAGTGCAGCAGTATGAATTATTAACAGATCTAAAGTAAAAAAAAAAAAAAAAAACGCAGCCCCCTCTGCCCCATGAATAATGTAGGACTTGACTCACGCGCAAGCATTCGGCGAGTCAAACTTCTCCTTCTGATGGATGGTTACAAGCCCTGGGTGTCAAGTGTACACACACGTTGCGGCTCACAAACATACGGCAGCAAACATAAAAACAATAACTGGCATTAACCTGCGGAAGCGCATCATTGCCCTGCACTGACTCTTCTAAATGCAGTAGCACACTGTGTATCTTTTGTCTGGGCTGGTTTGTTGCTGAATAAAGTCTGTCTGGGGTCCCACATTGTGTTTTATTTAAAGCCAATGTCAAAGGTTTGGAACACTAACAAGCTTAAGCATGACGGATGAGGAGGGTAGGAAAAAATAGCTGTCTACCTCGAGAAAGCTATTTTTGTTGATTCATCAATTAGAACTGGTTCTGACAGAATTAATTTGTTTACACATTTCATTTTAGAGGATGATTTTATCCCAAATGACTTACTACAAGCCATTTGTGTCAATTAAACACTAGAAATGATTTTTGAAAAGATTTAAGCTATTACAAAAACAAAGTAGGATGGTGAGGATAGATTCATGTTTGTTAGTTCTCACTTGAAATAAAAATCTGCTGATTTTTTTCAGAAGTGAAGAGTTTTAGCATATTTGCATTTTTAACCAATTAAAGCATTTTTTCCAGTTAAATCCAGTTTTCGGCGTAGATTAAATATTGTTTTACCTATAATATAAATAATTATTTATTTCAGAAAAATCATTATTTTAATGACTCCATTCATGCACTACTCATATAAAAAAACCTGAAACTAATAAAGCTGTTTAAATGGCTAGTAGAATCTCATGAAAATGAATCAAAACTATGAAATAAAACATGCAGAATTATTTAGTGTAAGATCATTTTTAAATCATAGTAATTAATCATTTCATTGATTGATTTTAATTCATTATGTTGTCCTTTATAAAGCAGCAAGAGGTCACATGACACGCAACAGGAACTGATATGTACCTTAGAAAATGCTTAAAATGCTAATACAGTACAGCTCCATTGTCGTTTTTACTAAAATATTTCAAAATCTATTGTCTGGTTAAATTTTTAAAAAAGAAATGAACTAACAAAACAAACAGGAAGTTACATCACAACCTGGAATACACAAGCTCTTTAAATGAAATTGCTGAAAGAGTTTGGACTCCCGAGGCTCCTCTTACATTCCCCCCACCATTGCTTTTTCCCTTTCTTCCTCCTTTTTTCCTCTTTAAGTGCGATTAGACTTTCCCCTCAAGCCTTTGCTTGAAAATGTGGGATGAGTACCGGCGAGCGGCTCTTTTACCTCCTCTTCGCGACATCAAAAGAGCTAGCGATCATTGGTCTTTTCATTGCGAAAACGAATCCGATATATCGCGCCGAATCCGATATAATGAATACAAACTTTTTTGTTGACCCGTTTGTTTCGGTCTAATGTGTGATGTCCCACTGGGTCCTGTGGTTTTATATCGAGGCACGTCATAGCACGAAACTCGATTCAGGTCGATGTGAAGAGGCCTTCAGACGCGATGAATACAGCACCTATGATCAGCTGTGAGCGATTGAGCTTGGGTTTGTTGGTACACAGAGGTCTGGTTGGTACACAGCTGACAGTCCCATTTGACACTTTTCAGAATTTGTATAATGGACAGAAACAAGTATTGGCAGTCCATCATTATTTTACAAAATGAAAATTGGTTGAGGATGATTTCATCTGCACTACCGACCTCAGAAATCTCAGCACCTCAGATTTGGAGCCCAGATGAATGACGCACTTGTAGCAGATATGTCTCTGCATTGACTTCAAGGACTTCCTCATCCATTAGCTCGTAAAAATGAAAGCAGCAATTCGAGGAAAATCAGGTCAAGGATTATATCACACCGGTGTAAATCTTTAAGCTATGTGTGGATCTTTGGTTCCATCTGCAACAATAGAGAATACAAGGTTGCCACTGTGAAGCATTGAGGAGGAGGAGCCCTGGATTAAATGCTTTAAAATATGTGAGAATGTAGAATTGTGTTTCTCTCTATGTTTTAACTAGAACTAAAATCTCTCTGAATCTGGACAAGACGTAGAAAGTGAAAATCTTGGCCAACATACTGAACCCTGTGTGTATGTGTGTGAGTGTGTGTCCTCCGGCAGCCTGCTGGCGATGACCTGAAGGTGTAGATTAGACTGGGCATCCCATAGCAACCTGGCGGTCAGGCCTAGTTCTGGTCTATAGCTTCAGAGAGCTGCCCGGCCCAGGCCCTCTCGACCTCTCAGCCAGGCTCTGTGTGTGCCAGAGCTGGAACAGGACCAGGCTTGCATGCTAAAGCTGCTGTGTGTGTGTGTCCCTATGTGCACCACTCCTGCTGGGGAGGTGTGTGTGCGTGTGTGGCTAATGACACTTGTAGGTGACGATACAGTGTGTGTGCGTGTGTGTGTGCGTGTGTGCCAGTCCTCTCTCTGATGCCTGAGGTCTTAGAGGAATTCAATCTGTAAGAAGATTTTTACAGTTTTTAAAGTGCTGGAGGCTCAGGAGATAATTAGCTAACACCCTTTGATTGCTGTCATCGGGTCGTGATGATGTAAATGTACTTCGCTTTTAGTTTAGTCCAGTGGCAAAATTACATTTTGTGTTTCACCCTCCACAAACAAGCAGAACAAAACTTCTTTGTGAATTATAGGAAGTCAGAGGTAGCTGCAGGTTGGAGTAAATGTTACAGGTGGCAATGTTCCTAACAATTACCTTAAGCTTAATTTATTCTTCTAGCCTACACAGCCTTTGGGTGTTGGCTCTGCATGTGCAGCCTGTCTGTAATACTACTATAAAACACTAGTAGGCAGTATTTCAACAACCTTTGTACTTAGCTGAAGATCAGTCATGAAGATGGTTGTATTTCTGCATGCCTTCTATCAGCTGTTGGTGTTTGTTATGGCGGAATCGGTCACAGACCTTACAGTCCTTGCCCTTACCTCTTAACACACTGTGGCACTAATCCTCATGGTATCAGGAATGGTATCAGGAACTATATATAGTTTTATTTACAAAATTATATATAAAGGCCTAGAAATCTGACATCCCTTAGAGGGAATGTTGTATGAGTCACAGTTGTAGCTTTGTAGAATACATTGTCTTCAGAGCTTGTTCGGGATTGGTGGAGGGTATTACTTGAACAGAAGACAAGAGTGAACCACAGGAGTAGATGGAAGGAAGATTGCAACCCAGTTTCCACACAGGAAAATCCAGGAAGGGAGGAAGCAATCATGGAGAGTCAGGGCTGTGAACCGTAGAGCTGAAAAATGAGGAGGTGCATGGATGACGCTTTAACAGTGGAAGATGGTTTGGCTGACTACTCTGATTGGTTGGTTGTTTCCTTGGGGTGATTCTCTTCAGGTGTATTTGTGGAATCCCTAGAGGAGTGATGATTGCAACCCAAAAGAGACACAGCGATCCACATAGGAGAATCCAGGAAGGGAGGAAGCAATCATGGAGAGTCAGGGCCGTGAACCGTAGAGCTGAAAACTGAGGAGGTGCATGGATGATGCTTTAACAGTGGAAGATGGTTTGGCTGACTACTCTGATTGGTTGGTTGTTTCCTTGGGGTGATTCTCTTCAGGTGTATTCGTGGAATCCCTAGAGGAGTGATGATTGCAACCCAAAAGAGACACAGCGATCCACACAGGAGAATCCAGGAAAGCAGGAAGCGATCATGGAGAGTCAGGGGTGTGAATTGTACATATGACAAATGAGGAGGTGATGCTTTTAACAGAGGGAGATGGATTGGCTGAGTGCTCTGCTGGCTGTGTCTCTTCTGCACGCACAGAATCTCTGGCATACATTTATCAGATTTAAAGACTTTCCACAGTTTACTGTACTCCCATCATTTACCCAATAAGACCAACCGAACTCGCCCTCTGACCTATAACAGGTCAATACCTGGGAATAGACGACACATGAGTGAATTTGTAAAATAAATATTAATATGTGTGTGTGTGTTTTTTAAACAGCTTAAATCAGTTGTATTTTGTACTGTCCTGCTTCGCTGAAACCATTATATTTGTGAAATTATAACTTGGACTCTTTTTTTTTTTAGGTCACACGATAGTCTGGGATCGGTGTACATTTGGGACTAGCAGCATTTTCCCCTTTTTCGATCAAAGCAATGGAAATGAGGATTCATAGACTTCAAACTACATCACTTTTGGGATTAATCTGTTGGACCTCAGATGAAAACCGAGGTCCCTTGGAATATACCAATTAAACACTTGGAGATTTTCCTCTCTCTTCCTCCTACTTCTACAGCTGTTTCCCTCTTCCGACTCCTGTCTTTGTTTTATAATGGTGTTGGACAAGATCATACTCCATGTAAATTAAAATAAAAAAAAAACCTAAGCGTGGATCTGAGACAATTCTGTCACTATGGATTACCACAGATTTCCGTTTTCCAGCAAAAGTGGACTCGAGAGAATCACTTGTGACTTAAACCGTGCGTTCCAGAGGCTCTAATATCCAGTCCCTTATCCTTTGGTGCCAATGTTTTCTTTCTTCTACTAAGATCAGACTTTTTGATCAGTGTGATGATTTCTAAGAGAAACCATTTCGAACCAGATATGACTAAGAGTCTCTAGTACAAGTACAATGATAGAAATTACAGGCATCAATAATGGATGAAAAGCTGAAGTGGTGCACAGGAGCAGTGAAAAAGAAGATGGGAAAAAGATTTATTGTTTGTTTATAAAAGCCTTTGGTGGCCAATATTGAGTCAAAGTGTCAGTATTATCTCAAATAAAACTATCTCTATGGAAAACTTCATCCAGTTGTAACTTTGAAGAGTGATTGCATCGTTTTTATGAAGGAAGAAAAAAAAGCTAAACACACCACAGAAAGAACAAAAAGAATAACCAATCAAAAGTCTTTCATTATCCATCTGTCACATCACCATCTTTAATAAAATCTTGAAGTGCGTCACATGGCTATGCTAATATTTGCATGGAAATTGACATGTAGCTTCTTGCTTTGATATACCGATTTATATGCGGAAGCTACGCTATTAGCATTCAGTCACGTAGTGCTTATGCAGCTGTCACAAAAGTCTTCAGACTGACTTTCACAGGGCAGGGCTAATGCTATTAGCATAACACCATTTCATAGCGATTTTTTCTAGCTAATTTATCATTAGCATTATCAACAGCCGAACAACGAGGGCCACTGTGAGGTTAGTCAAGATGTCATTTATTTTGAGAAGTAATCACACAAAAGCAAGCCCCCAACATGTCATAACATCATGTTCAGACACCGGAGCGTTCATAATAATGAACTAATGTGTTGAGCTAATTGCAGGCAGCGAGGACGCTTTCAAATGAAAGTGTGTCATTAGTTGAGAAGAGGAGATAAAAGCATTTAGGGTTGCCTGAGTGTGTTTGTTTGTGTGTTGAGGATGTTTCGAGGGCTGTGACTCTGTTGTAGGACTCTGCTGCGGGTCATGGGATGGAGATGAAGAGCCAGGCCTGAGATATGAAGAAGAACATGGTAAGTTATTGAGGAGTTATTTCTTGCCATTTTTTCTGGTTTTGGTTTGGTTTAGCCATAAAACACTCATCATTTAGACAAAACACTAAAATAGTAATATTGCTAAAACAATATTCTTGAAATGTGACACACATTGAAATGTGACACTGGAAAAAACACTTGCTAATAGATACAAGTAAATACAATAAATAGATGCAATTACAAATGGATTGTTTTGTTTTGTTTAGTTACAACATTACACAATGATATTTATATTGTTGAATGATTTTTGGTATGAAAAGTTATTACGATTCATATATTTATCCTAGCTTTAAACGGAAGCTTTAAGTTTCTGAGTTTTATTATTGATCTGTTTTTTAGTTGTTTAATGAAAATGATTTTTTTTGTGTGTTTTTTTTTGTTGTTGTAGCATAATAAAACAAGATTCAGAATATTTCCATTATTAATTTTACAATTTGTTTATGTTACAGCTATCCCTAATAAATAGTTTTAAAGATATTTTGTATATTATCAAAATTCATATATTTCTTCCAACCATCTCTTATTATTCAACTGTTTTATGTTGTTTATTTTGTTTTGCTCATAAAAGTAATAAATAATTTATTATATTTCTATTTTGATTTTTTTAGTTACTGGTTTTTCTCTGCCCTTTCTCATCATATCTGCATGGCTCAGATCTATCTCATGGCCTTAAACCCATGTATTTAAATGGACAAATATCAGCAGGGCTATTATTGCTTAGTAAAATATTTTTATGAAACCAACAGCAGAGACCTGTTTATAAAATTACATATATTTCAATCCAATAAAGTTTACCTTAAATTAAAGAACACCACAACAGCCCATTTCTATTGAATGATAAAAGTCTGAATAATTTCAATCATAAAAGCTAAAGTAACTATGGGAGAAAAGATTCTGTATAGATGACAGAATAATTTGTATAATCGCATGATTTGATCAAATGAATCATTTAGTCATGAGTCATTTGTTCAGCAAACCATATATTAATCAATAAAATGGTTTGTAATGTGCTGTATCTGCTTATTGTTCCTGTTTATTTCATTTATTTCGGATAATATTTGGATTATTTACAGTCTGTTTAAGCAGGCTGCTGTCCCTCATTATTAAAAGCTCTCCCTGGACAGTATCCTCTTGCGTTATCTGCCATTTACAGCCTATGAATATAGAAATACACATGAGATTTCATTTCCAACTGTTTGCACTCTCTAGCATAATCAACACGGTATAATTTATGTTGAAATAGCTTATGTTTGACAGCTAATGAGTAAGATTCTGCACAAAATGTCACACAGCAGCTGGTTCTCAATGCTAGTATTTATTTGAAATCCCTTTTGTTTATGTAACACTTCACAGAATGAAAAACAGGAAATCATTTGTGGGAAGTTTAAAGTATTTGAAATGGATGTAAAATAATAAAACTGGGAACCTTATCAGGAGCTTTCATCATTTTGCTGCTGGGACCACCAGGGCACAAACTCCGCCCCTTGCTGTACGGAAAAGAATTTCATTTGCATACCTCGCTTTTTGAAGCCCCCTGAGATTTAAATGACGTCTTGTTACAAGGGGGTGTACTAAATCCTCTGCTCAAAAGCTTCATGTTACTTGAACCCCACTGTGGAATCTACTGCGAGGAATCAAACTACGAAGAAACCAGATGTAGGACAGAGATGATACCTTGAAGAACGACCAGGATTATCCAGACTTTGCCCTGCTGGGTCTCTCAGCTGTTAATCTTCCCGGGCCAAGGGCATACGCAGAAGTCCCCAAATTCACCAGACTTACGGCAAAATTGTGAATGAACCCCTGTGAATGATCCGTCCTAGAATCCTCATCTACATGCGGAGCTTGTTCAGCCACTGTAGAGGAAGCTGTGAGGGGGATTCAGTCCACAGGCGTCCGGCTCATTAGGGTGCAGGAAAGACACAAGCCAGAATGGGTTTGTTTGGATCATGTCTCACCACCTAACACCTTGCACCAGTTTCATCACAGTCACTTGCATCTGAATGGTAATGGGGGCATTAGGAATACAGTCACAATGCAGAGGTGCTGGGTCGGAGGAATGCCAGAGTGTGTGATGTAAAATCGCATGTTTTATTCAGAATTTTTATTTCTGAGGATTCATAGTATTCAAAAAAGTTTTAAATTATCATCGACAACCAAATAGATATTAAAGCCTGGTATCGAAAGGGTAATTATGTGGACACTTGCTGTATCTTTGTTTTCCTCTTTGACCTCTGCTTGGTGCCAGATGAGGAGAAAGAGATTTATGTAAATGAAGATTATCATATTCCATGTTTATAAAGTAGCATCCAGGCCTACCCCATCATTTTGGAAAGCCTGGGAAGCTCTTCCATTCATATGTATTGTCTGACTAAAGTATAGGGTTTTGGCACTGCTCATGAGTTGGGAATGTTGCTTGACCGTTCATCAAACACCATGTGCAGATGGAATTTTTCTAAAGAGAAACCTTTGAAAAATGAATCGTTTTCCTTACCATCTGCCACATGGGCCACATTCAGGAAATCAGTGAACTCCAGCATGGTACTGTAATTGCCACCTGTGCAACAATTTTCCTCAATACTACATATTCCACAGTCAACTCTCAAGAAGTATCAAAAAGGAGAAGTGATTTGGGAGAGCCACGTGGCAGGGTGGGATCAGCAGATCCTGACGTGTAGGTAACTTTCTGCAGTCCTTTGTCACAAACATTTAAACTGCTAGAACAAAGATTCCGGAGCTTTGTGAATAGGATTTCATGGGCGAGCAGCAACATCCTATCCATACAGAGCACCACTTATGCAGGTAAGTAGCATGGAACAAGAAGATCACTCATGCAGGCAAGCAGTCCAGAACCAGAGAACCCCTCCTGTTGGCAAGTAAGCATCCCAGAAGCAGAGGATCAATCTGGTGGATGAGCAGCCGGAATACCACTCTTGTATGTTAACAGCCTGGAAGCAGAGGAACACTCTTCCAGGTAAGCAACCAGAACTAGAGCACAAGTCTTGCAGGTAAACAGTCCAGAACCAGAGGGCCAGTCTTTCAGAAAAATAACCCAGAAACAGATGACCACTTTGGCAGGTATTTAGCCCCCAACCAGAGAACCACTCAAGTTGGAAAGCCCAGAGCTAGAGGATTCCTTGTAGGTAGGCAGACTGGAAACAGATGACAACTTTTGCAGTGAGCATCCCAGAACCAGAGCATGACTCACAAAGGTAAGTGGACTGGAACCAGAGGACCACTCTTGCAGGACAATTGCCCAGAACCAGAGAACCACACTTGCAGGTAAGCAGCACGGAACTAGAGGACCACTCTTGCAGGACAATTGCCCAGAAACAGATGACCCCTCTTGTAGTTATTTAGCCCAGAACCGGAGCACCACTCAGACAGGTAAGGAGCCCAGAGCCAGAGGACCACTCTTTTAGCCGAGAACCAGAGGACAACTCTTGTAGGCAGGCAGACCGGAAACAGATGACCGCTCTTGCAAGTAAGTATCCGAGAACCAAAGCATGACTCATACAGGTAAGTGGACTGGAACCAGAGGACAAGTCTTGCAGATAAATAGCCTAGAACCAGAGGGCCACACTTGTAGGTAGGTGGACCGGAAAAGCATGACCACTCTTGCAATTAAGCATCACAGAACCAGAGAACTACTCTTGTAGGCAGGCAGACCTGAAACAGATGACTGCTCTTGCAAGTAAGTATCCCAGAACCAAAGCATGACTCATGCAGGTAAGTGGACTGGAACCAGAGGACAAGTCTTGCAGGTAAATAGCCTGGAACCAGTGGACAACTCTTGTAGGTAGGTAGACCAGAAACAGATCTTGCAAGCTTGCAAGTATGCATTCCACAACCAAAGCATGACACATGCAGGTAAGTGGACTGGAACCAGAGGACAAGCCTTTCAGGTAACCAGCCCGGAAGCAGAGGAGCAATCTTGCAGGGAGGTATCCCGAAACCAAAGGACTACCCATGCACGCCAGATAGCATTCGTTCAGCGTCTTTGGTGTCTAAAATACAATACTATAGTAAAATTCCTTTCCACACCTCAGCAATGATGTAATGTGCAAATAAGCTCCACTTTCAACTTGTAAAACAATTCGATTCACAATTGAAAGTTAATGGACGCAAACATGCTGCAAAACATCTCCACCAGAAGTGGTCAGCAGTCTGGCACATAAGAGCCCATGCAAGGTTCTCCAAAAAGCCACAAGATCAAGGAGCCTCTGTAGTGGCACAAATGTTGAGATTTGACTTTAATATGAGCAGTGTCTGTTGGCATTTGCTTCTGAGCATGACGGCGCATTGATAAGCATATCAACATTATGCTTTGAATATAAAATCAGGTATTAGAATGAATGGTACACGCTGAACGTTTCGTAATCCTTGGACATCCTGATTGAAATGCACAAGCTGTCATTTGAAGGATGCACGAAAAGAGGCAGCTAATATAATCTATTGGTGACGCCGTTTTACTGCAGTCCAAATGAAGCAGTCCTCGCCTATAGTATTTCTACCCACATTCAAATCCCTTCATAATCCTTAGATTTGTACATTATATCACATTTGTGGAGATAAGCAGTGTTGCTGCGGCCTTTTTGATGAGAGCTTTGAAGTGAATCGTGTTTTCAATTATATGTAAAAGCTTTGATAATGTTGCTCTTATCAATGGAGTGACTCACAGTCAGTAAATCGCAGCTCTCATTTAGGTCCTGCGCTCTTCATATTGGAATGAATAGAAACTTCAGCTGAGTCTCCCAGCTCTAAGCTTTGAGAATCTGCACATGCGCTCCATAAGAGGAACCATCAAGATCTGTTTTCTATTAAATCTGACTTTCCATCATAATTGGATCCACACCACCACAGGGTAGTTGCGAAATTAACTTTTCTTCCTCCCAAGTTTATATCTCATTATTCCTACTTTATTCTCAGAATATAAGTCAAAATTCTCAGAACAACTTTGAATGTGCAGAAAAACACTTGACAGACTCCTAATTGGCAATTTTAGCTGACTTTAGCTCACTCCACAGCAAAACTTTCAGAATACCTGGCTGAAAAATTCTCCTCAATAGTGTTATTTGGGTTCAATTAAAAATAAAGGGTAAGCAAGTAAGTAAACAATATTTAGAGCACATTAACATCTGCTTAACTGACCAAACTGATGGACCCTTCCACTCCTCCAAATCTGTCAACAAGTGAAAGCCAAGAAACGTAAGAAGTGCACACTTTGTGCCTCATGGGATATTAGAAATGCCACGCCATATCCAATGCTATAAGTGCAAAGTTTGCATTCACAAAAAACACTGCAGCTAGCTTGCAATCTGCCACTTATGCACTTGAACCACCTCAAATGTTGTCTTGTGTGTTTTCTGTTTTAACGTTCAATCAAAACACGTTTTCTTGTCTTATTTATATTACTGTTTCTTCTATAGTAATATAGTGGATCGATGCAGTGTTTAAAGGTATAAAAATATTTGTAAAAAATTACCCCTTAAGTTCACAAATGTTCAAATTAATTAGTAAGTTAAAAACGCTTGGCTTGGCTTTTTTCTGCTGTGATGTTGAAATTAAAATTCACAATATTTGTATCATAGGTACATTATGAGCAACTATATTGAATATAATGTATGTAACACTTAAGTAACTAATGATAGCCAAGTCGCCGCCAAATATAGAAGTTGACTAACTGCATCAACTGACAACCTGAGGCTGGTCCTAAAGTGGAGCCCCCTGGTAAACCTCTAAAATCTATGGAAGTCCTGTTGATACTTTTGCATATTATTTTTAAATGCATGCATGTAAATCAGCAACCACAAGCAATATTTTTTTTTACATATGAAATCGAACATTATCATATCTGAGACGGCTGCTTTCTTCTACAAGTGGATGTGCATAAAACTATTAAAAACCTGCAAAACTTCTTAAAACACTATAAAAATATAAACTATGTTGTTCACTACATATCCGATGCAGGAAAAAAAGGTATTCATCCTGAAACTACTTCCATAACTTCTTCTGCTTTTTGGCAAATAACAACTCCTAAATGTGTGTGTACCGACATCTACTGTAAAGCACTGTATATATATAATACACTCCAGACACTATGAAAATAAATTAACCTCTTTTCACAAGGGAGAAGGATAGGGCATTTCTGTTTTAGATTGAATTAAAAAAGGTATTTTTTGCGTTTTTGTTGCAGTTTTGGCACTTTGTTCAATTAGTACTGACATATTTCTAAATTCATTTAAAAAACATAGGATTTTAATGATGCATGTCAAATGAAAATGGCACCGTAGCAGGTAAAAGCGTAAAACTATGCACCGGCAGACTTGGTTCAATGGAAGGTCACAAGGGTCAAATGGCCTGGTACAAAGTTCAAATATGCCCTTCATGGCATCTTTGAGGAGTGTAATTAAAAAAAAAAAAAAAAACAATTTCCGTGTTAAAAAGGCCACCCCTCAAAAGTGGACTAATCCAACTCCCCCCCATGCAGAGCGAATTATAGACTCTTCCAAAGTTCCACAGTCAGACTCAGAGTTGATTATTATTTGAAATGTTTGAAAGTTGTTTTGAAAGTGAATTCTGTCAGTCAGACTGAAGTAAATAGTTTATATTTTGGATTGTGGTGTGCATAGAGTGAAGATAAGAGTGCGTTCATCTAAATGTGAGTATTTATGTGTGATTTCTACACTATTGCGTTCAATGCAGTTAAATACGTTTAAAGTCTTTGATCTATTTGGTATAGACATCTAAGAATTAGGTTAATGTTATTAAGTTTGAAGTTGTTTGAGTTAGTTTTTAGCGCTACTAGTGGTTTAAGGTTCACGTGCCTTTTGAGAGTGATAACTGATTGCGCATGCGCTGTATACATTCCACACGGCTTGCGATAGAGAGCAGCTTGTTTATTTATTTGGGAGTTTTGAGTAATTTATTATTATTCTATCTTCAGTTTAGTATATATAGCATAAATGCAAGAATGTTTAATACGGTGGTCTTGCTGTATACTATGTGCATTTCTCTATTGTATATTCATACATTTTACATTTTTGTGTTTTCGGAACAACACACCTAACTCCGGACACTTGGAGAAATTGCTTGCACACTGGGATGATTGCACTTCAGATCGCCAGGGAGGGTGTTACAAACTTTAAAAACCTTGATTGCTCTGTTTTGGACCAATTATTTGCAAAATAAATAAATAAAAAACACCAAAACACCCAGTGTGTTCAGGGTTGTCCGGACATGTCCACCTTTCGACTCATGGCATTCCAGACAAAAAATGAAAATGTTTAACCTTGGTAAATAAAACATTTATTTGAAAAAAGTCAATAAGTAATCTTTAACCAATAATGTACAACTTTTATGTTTGACTTAAGTAAATGTGTAATTGAATATTTATTAAATCAGCATTTTGCTGCTACAAGGTTCTCACCACCACAGACCCGCTCTGAGATGGGCACTTGATTTTTATTTACTCGAATAGCTCGCGAATGGATGAATGAAATGTCGTTTGGGTGGTTGTGAATAAAATCACAAAATATGTTTGATCTTTGATCTGGAAGAATGAATTTCTGGAAATTACATTTATGGTCGAGTGTCCGGAGAACCATGATGTCCGAAACGTCTCCATTACCTAATTACTAGCACGCATATCCAATTAATCCATTTTTGGAAGCACGTCCTTGGTGTAACACTTGTTCTAACTGACAACCTGCGTGATCCCTGGAACTAGCACTCAGCATTTAGAGTTCAAGTGTCAAGTGTTTTTGTCATTAATTATTGTAAATTTTTAGCTTTATCAGATTAGCTTTGGTCATATCCGACAATACATTGCAGACGCACTGCCTGGAAACAACTGGCTTTGCCCATTTTTGCACAATCACAATCTATTGCAGTAGGTTGCAGTAGTTTTTTGTATGAAGGCTAAGAAAGAACTAGAGAAGAACATGCTTCAGAATTCAGGATACAAGCAACACCTCTTCCTTTTTTTTAGACTTAACTTTTTAACTTTTTTTCTGCAATACTGAGCCAATATTTCGTTCTTTCTTTTTTTGCTTATGCACTGCTCTTCTCCCTGGCCCCTCAAAAAGAAAAAAAAATCACATTTTTAATGAAATTATAAAGAGGAAATGGAAAACTATGATATTTGAAAGCATATTAAAAATAAAAAGCAACCTTAAATCCAAAAAAATAAAGCTCTAGATAAATTTAAAATAATTTAGAACACAAAAACAAATGTTTCATGAACTTAATACTTTTATCTCTCAACCTTATTTCTCAATCAATTCAGTTCATTTCCTTCAGACCAACTGGGGCAGCAGTGCACTTCGTTAATACTTGCTCCTTTGGAGAGCAAATAAGGTTCGTAATGACACAACACAACAGTTTTGACCGCATGGCAGAGTACCCACGTCTGTTTATATGAATTTCTTTGTACATTATATGCACTTTGAGCTGATTATTTTATTTTTCTTTTGTTTTCATCAAATGTAAATTTGAAACCATAAACTTTCCAAAAAAATCTTATGCTTGGTGGCATTCTTGCGTGAATTACCAACCGAAGCAACCTAATGGTTATATCAAGGGTGGGCAAAGTCATTCTTGGAATGCTGGTGTCCCTCCTGGTTTTTGTTCCAGCCCTGCTTCAGTACAAACACCAGCCGCTTTAAACAAACCAAGGAGAGCTGCATTAGTAGAATCAGGTGTATTTGCAACAAAACTGTGCAGGGCTATGGGCCTCATTGCCCACCTCTGAGTTGGATGCTACATTAAGCATAATTTAAAATGAATAAAAACGAACCGTAACTAAAATGAAGAAGTAAATGAATGAAAATGCATCTCCATCACCTTTCAGAGTCTCTGCACCACATCATGCAAGTTGTTCTCTCATCAAGCGTCTATTATGTCAGCTTTCCCATCGTAATAGAATCTGTGCTCCCACCACAGGGTAGTCACGATAATGAACATAATTAATTAAGTAGAAATTAAGGAGACATACTCCCAAAGATCAGACCCTTGGGATACAAGGGAGGAAGAGTCTGGTTATGCGTAGCAATCTAGACCGCAGTCTTATTTGGTTTAAACTCATTAAATTACAGTAATGACTAATTTCTTATTCGTGCGAGCATCTCTGCAGAGACCTCCGTGAGTTTTTAATAAAAGAACTCGAGTGAATGAGAAACATACCGTAGTGCTGCATGGGTGCAAGAGAGAAGGAAAGGGAGCTTTGTAATTGTGTGAAGTAATTCAAAAAGCGCATTAATAAAACAATGCAGAAACATTCTGAAATCGCTTGAGATAAAGCACATTTGCATAATTCATTAAGATTAATCAGACCGCAATGCATTCAGCTGCTTCACGGTGGAGAGGGCAAACATGAGGAGAGCATTCCCTAGAAAGCCCTCTTTAATCTACAAACAATGATCTAAATCTAAGCTTGGATCCTGAAATTAACCTCTCTGCACCGTGTAACCTCATTAGTGCTGAAACAAACCTATTGTGCTTGATAATAACACATTAATATTAAACACTGTATTCCTACAAATCCTCACGGCGTTCTTGTGCTGCCTTTGTAGGTGAACGTCACTGGAATCAAGATTATTTCTATCATTTATAAACTATTGTATTTTGCTGGATGTATTGGACAGTCTGTTAATTGGGTGTTTGACCTTTAAATTGCCTCATCAGTTAAGTTGAATATGTTTAAAAAATGAATCTAAGTTGACCACTACTTGATGGATTGCGAAATGAAATATGTTCTAATTGATATGGTTTATGAATGTCATTCACTCAACCCTTTATTGGCAAGAAAGGTCATTATGAGAGGTGATCATGAATGAAAATTCTGTAATAGAACATTAACATGTTATACTGCATTAAATGCTGTGATTTTGCTGCTAGGGATATATATCTATGTGTATGAACGACTCGGTTCAATGTTTAGTGTTTAATATTACAGTTCCAGGAAGCATCAATACTACACTACAACGAGAGACGTACCTCCCACTTTAATGCTTGGAGAAAAAAAAATATATAAGGCAAGAACCACTGATAAGACCACGTTAAAGGTCTAAAAAACACTGTAAAACCCTGTCAGGTGACAAAAACATGTAAGGTGTAAATAAAAGGCCAGATTTGGTCACAAAGTATCCAGACTTTTCTCTGTGGGCACTCTTTTTCACCACTAGATGGCACCTATTTGTGGTCTGTAAAATGAAACTGATCATGCAGTGTCTCACACGGTATACTTTTATGTTGTATGGTAACATTAACTTAACATGTGTTTAATGTTTGTGTTAGATTAATGTACAGATGACAGAGTCCGCTTAGGGGAGCATGTGAGATTTGACTTGCTTTTAAAGAATTTATTCAGTTATTGATGATTAATAGTTGCATAAATTAGCAAGAACAACACTACTTTGTGTAAATTTTCTAGTTACGGCTCCAGTAGTTCAACAAATTAATATAAATGAAGGAAAAACTGCACTACAGTTGCTTTCTGGACAATCATACGAGTGAAAAATGGCATTGATTTGAGTTGCAGAAAATACTCGGAACATATCTTGGAAGTCAGCAAGCATTTCAAACTGCCTGGTAAAAAACAGAATCCAATGGTGCATTAAAAACCACTCCAAACACTTAAAGCCAACATTAAAAACACTTAACTCTTGCCTTCTGCATAGACAAGCACTATTTACCTTTGCTGCCATCTTGGCTTCTTGTAATGCTATGTCTCATCAGTTTTAAATATTGTACACGATGCACTTTAGATTTCAAGAACAGCACCATTTATATTTCTCTCGCTGGCGTTAGTTTAGCAGAGATGATTTGGTTTGACGCATGAAAGGAGATGAGGTGATGACTGATGTGAGGGGCCACAGATTTTCTTCAATATTTTTTGGTATTCAACAGTCACACTCAAGTTCCTGGTGGGCAAGAAGCGGGGTTTCATCTTACACAAACACCATCTGCTGGGCTTGTCGAGTCTGCACCTTGACAAGATGAATTAGTTTGAAATACTGTCAGATACACACAAGCAAATTAGATTTTCCAGTTAGTAATGAAAGCCGACGGAGCTTAATAAAAACGCATTGCATCCGGAGAATGCTCCCGTCAAACTGGGAGCGAGGAACTTTGGCTTCACGTTCATGTAATTGCTCAATATCCAGGCAGCTTTCATCTTTAAATTGTATGTTGTAACTTGGTTAAGGTGAATTTCTTTTCCAGTGTTTTTGGTCGCATGTCTGTTTCACAGGCTATTTTTCAATGACTTGAGGCAAAATGGAATACTCTAGAGACAGAGGGAACTTTTATTAAGGTTTCCCATCTGAAAGCCCATCTGACAAAGATGCTTGTTATTTTGGAGGGATTCGTAAAAGTCTGTGACAAGAGCAGGTCCGATTTAAAATTCTTTCTTCTTTTTAGACTAAGAGCACCATAATATTTCCAACCTTTAGAAAATAGGATTTTGCTCATGTACAAATGTACAAACCTTGAAATATGGCAAAGAAATATAATATATGAATCAAACAAAAAATGTACCTCTCATTAGCAAGATTAAAAACAAAAGACATTTTTATTTGCACTTTAAAAACTTTAACTTTAATTTTTTACTGTACTTTCTGTAATTTGTTCTGTTTAGTCTCTAATTTGTATCTGTCAAGCTAAATCCCAAGCTTCACAATAGTTTTAGAGTGTTATATTTATACACAAATACCTCATTAGCAGTTTCTGATTTTGATTAATTTGTTTAAAGGGCTTCTTTCTGTCAATCTCAACTGGGAAAAATGACTCAACGCTATGAGTAAAACAAGCCAAACATGGTTTAACAAATAAATAATTAGAATTTTTAGGCAATTGTCATGGGTCCAGGAAAACAGTTGAGGAGATGTGAGACAATGCAGTACGGTTGATTCAAACTCGGTTAAAAAAAAGAAAGTCCAGCCAGGGCAATAGCAGCAGACGGTTATATCCACAAACTGAGGGAAACCCTTTCCACAATTCCTCAACTGGCCGAGTGAAACACGAGAAGTTCCACCCTCCTCTTAGCGCTCACTGTTTGGATATTTACACAAAGGAGCAGTTCATTGGTTGGGTTTTTGCTTGTGGACATGCATTTCTTTCCCTGACATCTGCCTTTTCACATACCTAACTAAATTAGGTTCAGTAGACTATTTACAAGCTGTTCAGAGATGTATTGCTCCTTATAGGAAAAAGCATTGAATGTCCGTCTTTCAGCCACTGTCGGGAAGGAGCCAGAAATTCAAACTCACGATAAACTGGAGGATGATGTACTTGTGCTGAGGAGAGGAGCTGGACCCTCACCTATGTGGAGATGTAGGCAAAAGCTGGATGGGTAAACCCAGAGGAGACACAGTGGAACTGCAGAATACCAGGCTTTAGGGGGAGTCAGAGGGAGTTATATCTGACAACTGTGGAGTTGGAGCTGATTGGATGCTTCAGAGGAGGGATTGTCTGCAAATTTGTTTATTTGAAGGGTCCATAATTGCTGGCTGTGTCTCTTCTTGGGCCACTGGCTCCATCAAGAACTCTTCTCAGTCTCTCAATCCATAGTCTTCTCTGTGTGTTCCCTTTCTCCGTCTCTCGGGATTTCCTTGCAGTTAGTGACGTCAGTCTTGATTCTAATGTGATTCCACCGCTTTCTCTTTCTCCTGAGTGCTTCCGTTGTTCTTTTGTCTTCCCTGACTAGGTTTCCAGGTCTTTTCAGTATTGTCTTTATAATTGTGCAGTCTGAGCCCGGCATAAGTAGTGACTCTTTGTCTGATAAGAATGATCTTTCAGGAGTAGTGGCATTGGTATCAGGGCAGTAAACCTTTGGAGAACTCTGTGGGAGGTAACAGGAACAGAAGGGTCCGGGACAAGAAGAGCTGGAACTACTAGGGCAACGGAAATCTGATTAAAGAATGTCTTCTGGGAAAGGTGTCAATGGGAGTTAGCTCAACAATCAAATGCACCTGGAGATGACCGCCAATACTCAGAGTGGAGTAAAGATCCAGAGGTAGAACTCTAGGAAGAGAAGCAGAGCACAGATTAATTGAGCAAAGGATAAACTCACACAGGGAGTTCCGGGGAGGGAGTTCAGGAAGTCACAGGGTAATGACATCAAAGTTGGACAAGGTTGATGGGAGTTATGTGAATACCTGAAGGACATTTTGATTATTGGAAAATGATGTAATGAGAAGCAACCGGATAGTGAGTCATGAAATCTCAATGTAAGGACACAGATTAGGATCTAAAAACTTCACATTGGCTCAAAACTAAGTCAAGAACCATCAACCAAATTTGTACTTTCTATATGAACCCAGCCGTTAGATACCATTCAGATTGCTGACGTGGAGTCATTGCTGCAGTGATTTCCCAAGTCTAATCAAATCCATCCAAATTGTATTATACCCATTTTATAGCCAATACGAGGAATCATTTTTAACAAAACCAATTTAAGTAACGAGTAGCAGCTTGCAGCTTGCAGCTTGTCAAAGCCCATTGCTCAGCGTCACAACAGGTGTTTGAATTTGGAGCGAGTACCTTTTTAATCCAAAATCCTTCAATTTAAACTCAAGCCACACCACCTGCCACTTAATATATAAGAATATAACCCTTGCATGCTTCCAAATACACCTTTTCCCTTATGAGGCTCGTTCCAGAAGGTAATGAATGCAGTGTTTTTGTAGAGTGTTGAGTGAAGGTTCTCCTCAATGGCCAGGGGTCATCTGAGGGGCTGCAGTCATTTGAAAAGGAAATTATCTTTTGTGATTCTCACCCAAAGAGATAGAGAGTAGGAGATCTTGAAAGTGAGGGGGAGAGAGAGAGACCCCTTTTCTTTTTGCAAGCTATGAACAGGTTAATGTGAGCTAGAGCGGGAATGAGTTGATACCTATCTGCTCAGAGAGCGAGATAGACATACAATGACTATTTGATGGCTTCCTAACAGCTTCTTTCTCCTTGGCCCCATTTCTTGATGTGTTTGCATTTATTTATTTATTTCTGGGCCTGTGGTAAATAGCTTCTTGGGGAGAGAGCCAATTTTGCCTAATGGGCAAGTTTCCATAAGGTGGGTCAGAACATTGATAGCAAGCTTGATGAGTTGGCAGGAAAGGTGAGTGCTCCTGTTCGACAAAACTCTCATTATAAAAGTCCCTCAAGAGAGAATGTTGAGGGAAGGACAAGACATTGGGGCGATAGTATTTCTGATGACCGCCAAACATGCAAAGTTTGTTTTATCTTTGATGATCAATTCCGCAGCTTATCTGTCAGGATGTTTATGCACGCACATCCTGGGTTTGATGTGCCTTTGAGCTTCTGCTTCATCATCACAATAGACTAAAGCTAGAAGTCCCTGGAGAGAAAATTGGTGTTTATTTCTTAGAGACTAAACATGACGGGAGCATTTGACAGATCGGTTGCTAAATTGAAGTCTGAATTCTGATTGGCCGGTGGGAGCTGCATCGTTGTCAAAGAAAGAGAGCATGGCATGATCAGGGCTGCCCTAAACAGAGATATTCTACTGTGGCAACCCCCTCACAAATTCAGACCCTATCATCTGAATTGTTGCACAGTTTTTTTTTCAATCTTTCATATCCAATCTTCACATTTTGAACAGTGTTAGAAAGTAGTTTAACAATCGGTCAACAAATGTAAGTAGATAATCAATTGCATTGAGGTTTAGTGTGGGTGTGGCTTGGTGGAAAGCAACTGTAAGGAGTACACATTAATTATCAGTATTTCATAACCACAGATGAAATGTACACATACCTAAAAAGGGACCTCCCGAATTGGAACTGCATCACCTGACGAAGGCAATCTGCATTGATTTGCATCGCCCAGGTTCACCATTGTCAAGTTATTGTAGCCTTCTCGAGGAAAATGCTTGCTTCAAATCCACAGTTTCGACGTGTCTTTTGTTGGCCAACCAAACGCAGAGCCAGTTAGCTCTGACTTCATCATGGGGAAACCCAAGTAACACCTCAGCACCTTTGCACCACGGAAACAAACACTTGCAAAACATTCTGAACTCCAAACAACTGTGAGGTCTTGCAATTTTAAAGGACGAGCCAAGAGTTAGGTGTTATTAAAAATAAACACACCGCATCGTCTTATTGGATAATAGAGGTCAGGTTCATGAATAATTAAAATAGTAATGAGTCATAGAAGCTGTATTTAAAAAAAAGTCCTGAGAAACCGGAATAGAGAAAATTATTCATTAATTTATTTTTCAACCTGTTTTGGGGTCACAGGGGTCTGCCGGTGCCTATCTCCAGTGCACATTGGGCGAGAGGCGAGGGTACACTCTGGACAGGTCGCCAGTCCATCGCAGGGCAACACATACTCACACATTCAGGGGAATTTAGATTATTCAATCAACCTAACCACTTGTTTTTTGGGGGTGTGGGGGGAAACCGGAGTACCCGGAGGAAAGCACGGGGAGAACATGCAAACTCCTTCCAGGAAGATCACAGATAAGCCTCGAACCAGCAAATTGGAAGGCCACTGCTACCCACTGCACAATCGTGCTGCCCGAACTGAGAATTTGCAAACAAAATATAGAAATTACCCAGTTTTACCCACAATTAAATGTAACAAACAATAAAATTATCCTAAATAATAATCGCATGTAAATCTTTGAAAATATTATAATGTTTACATCCTGTGTATCGTGGCCCTTTAAAAGAATGGAATCAAGGATAGACGTGTTTAGATATTTTTGGCATTGAATTTGTCTTGAAGATAAGTAAATTCCCTTGAAAACATTTTCACATCTAATTCAGATTCATGTTCGGATCGCTTTAAACCAATGAGCAGTGGGATAGAGTTAAAGTGAAGTCTTTCCATCTTCCTCAACTTCTACGGGTGTGATTTGGGCCCTGCTGCCTCTTTGCACATGTTGCAGCATCCTGCAGAATCCACTTGATTTGTATTCGTTACCATTATCACCGTCAAGTCCCTCAACAGGAAACATGCTGCAATTCATCATCCGAAGCAATATAGGCGAGAGTCCCATCGAAGGCCAGAGGCTTACACAAGCTCTCCCAGTCCTCCAAGTTAGGCAGAAGCATGTAGAACAGATGCTCCTCTCTAATTATGTGTTGTAGTGGTCTCCCCAAATGCCCAGTGGTGGCTTCTTTGGAGAGAACTGGTCATCCATGTCTCCAGTTTCCAGAGGGCGCTGTCCTCCATCTGTGTGGGACAGACGGAGCCAGCGGAGGTGTTGTGTCGTGCCGGATCGGACGTTGCAGACTCACGCCTTAGGCCCTGGTTGCTCTCAACATTCATGGCTAATTAGCAGATGAGATTCTCAAGCCTGGAGCAGCAAACACTGCTGGCTGGCACCTTCTCATCAACATCATGTTTTTCTTGTTGTGACACTGGGTTGGTGTCATTACATGATTTTTTTTTTTTTTGTTGGCTGGCAGGCTGGCTGCTAAAGGAAACCTCACGACTGGATTTGGTTTTTTAATCAATGCCAGATTCACTCTAGAAATCAATTTTAAACTTTCATTAAGACAGAGTCTACCCGTTGAAATAATTATGAAATATTCTACTTGAAACAGCAGGTTTTGATTCATACTGCCTGAAATGCATCTTATATGGATGCGATTCTGATATACACACTGTATCATCTGCATTTAAACAAAACCGAAGTTAGTTTTTCAATACGGATAATTCATTACTGAACGGAAAAATGTCGGACAATGAAATTGTTATAAGGATTGTTTTCCTAACATGTTTCAGGAGAAGCAATCAGGATGTGACAATTATTCTATTATCCCATTAAGTCTCAATCTCATTTTTATTATTATTATGCAGGTCCAAACCTTCTCCTATTTGACATAAACACATGCTCAGTCATTCTCAGACATCTTCATGGATGCTTAACTCAAGAAGACTTTTTGAGCATTACTACTTTTCAATTTGCTCTATTAAGTTACATTTAAAATGCTTTTTTTACTACAACCCCAGCATCTTTTTTTAAATGAATATTTTTTTTCATTACATTACACAATAATTCCACAAAAAAACTGAATATGTACAATTTAATACAATCATTAGTATTAAATGGCATTATTTTAACAATCTACAGTTTTGTGACAAAACAAAAATTCACAAATCCCCCAAAAAGCAAAGACAAGGTCAAAACTTCCAAGCACTTTTTGTGCCATTTCTTAGGTACCTGAACTCATGCCAAATCACAGGTATTGTACTTCCAAGGGTTATACCTTTTTTTGGCCACTAGATAGCACTGATGGCACAAATGTGGGGTCTGTAAAATGAAACTGATATACAATCACACATTTTAATTAGAATTACCCTGCAAATGATGTGTCATAACTCTTGTAATATTCGTTCAAAACCAAAAATATTAAAACTGATAACATTTAGAAACCTACACATTAAATTTTAGATCAAAATGAAACAATAGATGGGTCTTCGTAATTTATACCTAATTCAAATCACAAAGTTGCCAATCAAAGCCTATGCACAAAACCGGTGCGTGCAGAGACTTCTAAGAGACTTTTTGTTAATACCGTTCACAAAGTTGTCCTCCAGCTACTCCATTGACTTCTATGTGTAGGGTTATTCTGCTGAAATAATACCACTGGTCCAAGATGATGTCAGAACTTTGTGTTTTTGTCTCCTCCCTCTTCTTTGTTTTCCACACTCTTTATTGTACACAGTCAACGAGCATTTTTACAGGTGTACCTAATAAAGTGGCCAGTCAAGTGTATATCTGGTTGCCCTGAAAGTTTCTCTTCAAGTGTGCTTTCAAATTTAATTCATTTTAACATTGTAAAGTCAGTTTATAATATCTTAAAAGTCAAATTCACGAAATGGAACGTTTAGTTTCCCTTCTTCTAAATTCTGCGCTTTTAAAATACTTAATGTAAAACTTGAAATATGGAAATGATCAAATTGAAATCACTACCAAACCTCTGCTGCGGTTCAAATCAGTACAAGAAAATGTGTCATGTTTTGACAGATCCCCCACCGTGTGCACTTCATTCACTGAAAGATATTTATACATCATCATGGAAACACATGCACAAGATTCCAATCTGGCAACAAATGAAGAGTCACACATTGGCATCTCAGCGACAGGCGCAGATGTGTAGACACCGCTCTGACAGCTTGAAAAAGCTTGAGAAATGAAAGAAACTAAATGTGTAGAGCAGTCCCAGAGCTCCCCGAGAATAGGCACTTGTATTTAAATCCAACACCAGCTTTCTCTGCTCTTAACACTGTGCTCTCTGCTGAGGTTGTTAACTCATTTAAAGAAGTGAATAATTCAAGTTCTCCAGAAGAGCTGGTGGCCTCATATGCAGATGCGTTCAACTAAAAAAAGAAAATGAGAGAAAGTAAAGGATGTCTAAACATGTGACCATCTATTGTTAATGTGCATGATCTGTGAGGTCCCAAATGGCTTGGGTTCAAGAACGGATTGTGAAGGGGACAGAACTTTCTGAGATAGTTTAACTGAAGAAAAATGGTGGTTACGTTTGGCCAGCTTCAATAATAAATTACAAAGAGACATATTCGTCTGATCAAGAAACCGAACACTAAGACGCCATCAAAACAAAAGGCAGGCGAAGTGATACCCATCAAGCAACTAAAGAGGTGTAGAAACCCCCACAATGCTTTGCTCAGACAGCCACTTCCGTACAATGCAGCAGTGGTTTTGGTCTGTGTCCTGAAGTTCTGTGATGATCCACACAGTTTGCTTAAATTCAACAAGAATGTCAACATTTGTCATCATTTGTATTTCTAATTATCCTGTCACTAAAATGAGCAAATGTTACAACACAAATAATCCGAATGTTCTGACTCATTAGCTTTTTTTGGCTATTTCAACCACTTAGAAACATGACAATAACATTGAAAAAAAGAATGTAAATGTTATTTAAAAGAATGATGAACATCCTCAATCCAAAAAGTCTGTCCGTTCTATGTAATTAGTACATTAGAACTTATAAATTGATAAAAGGAAAACTAATATCTATCATATCCTTTTTTAGGCAAATTTATATTGTAATCTTTTTTTTATTTTTGGCAAATTTCAATCACATTCACACTGTGGTGATTCATAAATAATAAACATGAAAGTAGCACAAAAAAAAACCAAGATGGAGCTAAAAGTCTGCTTTGAAAAACGTGTGGTGCCCACAAAGTTCACTTTATATCCAAGAGATCAGCAAGAATGTCAACATTTGTTATGTTATTTTAAATATATATTTTAAAATAATAATCTGTAACTTAAACAAGTGGATATTATCATTCTTAAAATGTACCTATAGTCTGTCTGTTTACTAATTAATTTGTTTTTTCATTTTAATATTTCATATATTTTTTAACCATTTTTAAAGACTTACTTTGTTTTTCTTTGTAATTAAGGCGTAAAAAATATGAGGTTTTGGTAAATTTTAACACCTGTGAAATTGTAGCAATTCACGAAATATAAACATAAAGTAAAAAAAAGATGTAGATAAAAGTCTGCTTCGGAAGATGTGGCTAGGTAATTTATTTAATAATGTAATTATTATTTAAATTGATCTGCTAACAGTTTTGTCAGTTTTTAAATGAACAAAAAAAGTTCTGTATGTTTCCGGTTTTCTTTTAATTTAAATACATTCAATAATTTCATCAGATTTTACATTTCAGTCACACTAAATCTGTAATATATCACTATTAACATGAAATCTGAAGAAAAGTAAAGAAAAAATGGTAGAATGTAGGTTTTCAATTTTATATACAAAATAATTTAATGAATTTCAGTGTAAAAGAAAATATAGTTAAATCCAAGAAGACTTTGAAGCAGTGTTTTAAGATTTAACAGAAATCGTGGCTTTAGTTACCTTAAACATGTAGACACGGTCAGACCGCACTGCCTTTATCTAAGAAAGAAAAGAGGGGAAACAGTCAGTTCTGTGAGCGTAGGACTTCTCTGAGTCGCCATTTATTTCTTATTTGTGATGTATTTCCTGTTCTGTCTAAAAAATAGGATTATAAATATATATATATTTCTATTACATCAGTAAAGTAAATTAAAAGCTTTCCAAACATCCAGTTTCATGTAAAACAGGGTTTGAAATGCTCCAGAATATGAAAAAAATTCAGCAAATTTGATGGATGCAGGGTCTGAAGGGGTTATTCAAGTCTATTATCCCGATTGAAACACTCTTCATCATATATTTCAGCACAATTGAAAAAACATGGCCCCTTTGAGGAACTATTCCAAAACATGCACTTTGAGAAACATCTAGGCGTTCCGGATTGTTTACGAAACGAAATTGTGCATTTAATTGTGTTGTAGCAAGTGTGGTTTTTCTGTATAGGTGAATGAAGGATAAATTGCATCACAGCCTTATTTTTGGCAGTGCACACACACCCAGAATTCATCCTGACAGTGTCCTTGTACTCTGGGTTGTTAGTGAGCTATCTAAGGCAGACAATATGTCCTAGGCCTCACAATGCAAAATCGCAAGTAAACACACTTCGTGACATGTGGCCGGCTGCCATTTTGCAGAGGTCCTATTATAAAAAGTCAATTTTCCGATATACAATTCAGCTTATTCATGAGCGCTTGGTCTCCTCGTAGCCCGCTCATCCTTCTTTCCGTCTCTGTAATGACCCGATCACTCTCTAAATCAGATACTTGATCATAATGTCAAATCTCAAAGTGATCCAAGTGATGATTGCTGCAGTGGTACTTACACACACACACACACACACACACACATGTATATATCTGGCTTGTGTTTTCCCGCTGCACATGTGACATTCAGTTTATCAGGCTGAAGCATATGACAGGAGCTCTATAATGAGAGCAGTCCAGGACTGAGCATGGAGGCCTGCAGGAGAAATGATGCATGTGCCTTCAAAGTCACAAATCTATGTGAGCAAACACGATCCCACAGCAACCAATGGCTGCTGCTGCTGGATCTAATCACATCCTGTGGGACAGCACAGACAGAAAGAAGTAGAGTAAAGCAGAATGTGTTTGTGTGAGAGAAAAGGAGAAGGGTCGAGGAAGAGGGAGGTGTTTTCCTTGTGTTTGAATGTGTGTTTTTGGTGAGGAGAAGATAGAAAAACTACAAAGTGATCAAGGAAGAGTGAGGTGTAATTGACGTAAAACTTAGCGCCGCCCACATATTATACATTGTGTTTATTGGTCAATAAACGTTGAGTATTTGCTGGAATTTGGGAATTAATAGCCTGTTGTTCAACCAGACATTTTTATTCTGGCCATGAACCAAAACGAATCAGAGGTTGTCTGCTTTGGAAGTTGTAGGGTTGACTACAGTCAATTACTTAATTAAATTAACCACAGAAAATCAACAATCCTGTCTGTCTCAGTTCAGCTCCATACCCAAAGAGCCCCCAAAATACCCACCCCCTCCTCTCTCCCTGGTGCCCCATCTGCAATATCAATTGACCCACTTTTTTGAGTGAGAAAACCATAAAGTAGAGTTTTAGTGTGGGGTGTGACTGAATGTGCGTCTCTCAGATTTTCTGAAAATGGCTGTGGCGGCAGCCTCACTCTTGCTTGGCACGATTCTGTTGGTAACCATTTTTAATTTCCCATTAGACCCTTTGCTGGGATCGATTTGTGCTTGCGTACCTCATTAATTAGCCCTGATGCATTTGTGACTATCAAGAAAGGCCAAATGGTGGTTTGCAAAAAATAAATGTATATTCACAGCAGAACAGATGGCCACTTGGAAAAAAAGAAACGTGTCTTCAGAGGTGAAGTGAATGAGGCAGTGAGCGTATGTTTGTAGTGGCGACTGGCACAAACATCATCCAAGAACAAGATTGAATCTCTAACAACATTACCGCGCATCTAGGACTAAAACATATGTAAAGCACAGCATCAGTTATCTGAAATGGCATTCACCCTTATGTGTTGTTGGGGATGTTTTCAGACACTTCTGGATGATTTTGAGTATAAATTGGCACTCTGGGCAAATGCTCTACCCTTTTTCTGTTGTGAGCCACTAAACTGATTCAAAAATCTGTCAGATCAATATGTTTTATCAATTTTTTTTGCATAAATCTCTTTACCTACCTCAGCTTTAATAAACACACACTGTACCATGTTGTTGTACTCCATGTAACTTCATACACCTGTCAGAAATGAAGCCTTTTTTGTACAGAGCTATATTCCCAAAAAGAATGTACGGACAATAAATAAGGGAGAAAAGGGAATATCTGGTGCTACACAAAAATGAAAAATCCATCAATTCAAAGTCACAGCGTTTCATATTGAATATTTAATGTTTTAATGTTTTTTTTTTTACGAAATCTGTGACATTAAGTAAGATCTTGGCAAGAAAAGGGTAAAAAATCCTGGTAGTTTTGATTAGAACTGAGGTAGATAAAGAGATTTGTCCAAAAAATAACACATTAGCATTGAAAACTGCATTAAGCAATTGACTAGAGCCGTTGCTGTCTGAAGAAATTTTCTGGAGATAACCTGGAGGATGAACATGATACATCCACAACAATTTCTCAAGACAGATAAACAAACTATGAACATTTGGCACCAGACTAGTGGGGATTAAAACATGAACTCAACCCTGGTACTGGTGGAGACCCTGATCTTTCCATGCGTGATAATTAGTGCGGACCCTACACAGGCCGTACTCACCTTGTGGCCATGCCTGAAAAAAACACTGTGCAAAGAAGGTCTCAAATATTTACCATTGACTTATAATGGCCAATACCAATAAATTGGAAACGGCAACACTGTAAAATGTCTTCAAGTTGAAACATCATAGAGATGTTTTTTTTTTATGCTAATCATAGTAACAAAGTATTTTTTCATAGGTCGCTCCATAACAACCAAACTGTTAACAATAACAATTTTTTTACACCATCTCAGGTTTGGTAAATGATAAAGACATGGGAGTTGGTTTATATAGCTTACATTATATTATGTCACTGACCTCTCCATAGCAACATGTCTGTTTAACATAGCAACCATTATCTCAGCATGGGGTAAATCATGGGGCTTGGTCTATTTTACTCATAGTGGCTTGGGAAACTTTGTGTGATGTCCATAGCAACTAAAAATTCTACCCAGGCAACCATTCCATTATGCTAATAAAATACCATCAAAGCCAAAATCAAAGTGTGTGTACAAACTTGAAACCTTTCATCTTCCCCATATAAGAAATAATAACAATTGATACCAAATGTTCTTACTTTCCTACAGAGCCAATCAGAAACAATTATCTTCAACATGGGCGTGGCTAAGATGTGGCAGTAAAAGAAGCTGATGACTCAAAGTAGTGAACTTTACTTTGTTATTACCAATAAGAACAGCTTGTGGTAACAAGTAGCTGGATTCCTGAACACAAATATTCCAGGTCTTTGCCACATTTTAATTTCTTCAGCCAGCAACTTCCAGAATAGAGCCTCTTTAAAAGAGCTGCATGAATTTCAAACCAGACCTCTTCAACGTGAGCCTCAACACCACTAACAATTATGTTGACTATTGACTTTTCTCTCCGAAGGTGTGATCAATTGCCGTGAAAGTAATGACATGGCTTGTTGTTGTGACCCGTTCAGTGAGCAGGCAATTTATTTTTGGTGACAGAGGACTCATGAGAGACGACAGGTCGTCAGAGGTTTGGCAGCGATCAGAGAAGAAGGAATCTCTCAGCCCGAGCGACGTTCCGCACCTATTAGATGCAATTACTTCTTCTGATTGACTTAGTGAAGTATGCTCCTCCATTAAACGCAAGGCTATTCACATGTCAGATTTCGCTTTTGTATATCATGTTCACAACAGATTCCCACGATGGCTTCAGAAGGTGGCTTTTTTTGATCATATTTACTGTTTAGTTACACACCATTTTTGATAACACAATTTTTTGAGCTTCCAAACCATTCTATATGTAAATGTGCTAAAGTTTTGTATTTATTTATTTATTAATATTGATTAATTTCACTATCTGTAACAGTGTACATTTTCTCCAAGTTTTACTCTGGTAATCTAGTTGCACCATTAGCATGCTTGAATTTCTCCCTATGGATGGATAATAGCCATGGAAATGCTACCACCTATAAGTTGGATTGTTAATTCATTGTTTATTTTCTAGGGATGCTCCGAAATTAAAATTCTGGGCCAAAAACGAAACCGAAAATTTTAGATGCACTTGGCTGAAAACCGATACAGAAAAATGGCTTCATTAAAAAACATGTTTATAATATTTTATTTTGGTTTGTATAAAAAAAACTACAAATTAATTAAGCATTCAAACTTTTATTGATAATAAATAACAGTAATAAGGCTGTCTAACAATGACAAAACTAAATAAAATTTCTTTCTGTAACAAAATTGTTGAAAAAAATACTTGCTGCTTTTTTACTTCAATTTATTATTACTGTACCATACAACAGTGCACCAAGAGAAGAAAAATAATTGCAAAAATAACAGCATTATCGCATTATCGGTTTCGGCTAAAACGTAAGAAAGCGCCGAAAATATAAGCAGAAATTGTTGCCACACCTCTCCCATCCTCCCGTCATTACGCACTTTTCAGTGGCCGGAATTTCAGGGCATCCCTATTATTTTCTTGATCTCTATCTTCTTAATTGTGAAACTCAAATCAAAATGTAAAAAATATATAAAGGAATACCATTAAAGGAATTCTAAGGGAAATCACTGAGAACCCTGGAGTCAATCTGTTATTGAGAACCGCTTAGAAACATCAAACTGTGGAGGTTATCGAGAACATACCAATAACTGTGCAAAAGTGTTTGAACCCCAGGCTCTAGAAGGGGTTAAATATTTACCAAAATAAAAGGAGAAATGGCAATGAAAATATCTTTAAGATAAAACGTTATGGATTAGTAAATTAACATTATTATTACAACAGTGAGTGCTCCCTAGCAACCAAACTGTTTACCCCAGCAACCACATTGTATGATAAAGACATGGGAGTTGGTTTATAGAATTTATAGTGGCAAAGGGAACATTCGCTAACTCAGCTAAAAAAAAAAAAGCGTAGAGGCATTGGGTTGGTTTAGATCACTCTAAATGTCATCGATGTCATTGACCAAAAATTCTAATTTAGGAATCGATCAGTTTTGCGTAATCTGCAGTTTTAAAAGCGAATATTCAAAGTTTTTCTTTAATTTCTTCCTCAATCATATTTTCAGACATCTTTTGGCTGTTTTGTTGGAGTTCCTTAGTACTTGGAGCATATCTAGGTGCATCTTGACCAAGTTTCATTGAAAGGCTTTTAATATCTTGATACATTTTTTTAATTCAATCAAGTTAATCATATCTCCAATCTCCATTTGAATTTCAGCTTCTTAGGTCTCATCAGTGAATAGTATTTGACTTATCTGTACAGATTCAAAAGGCTTCCAAAATTCTATGGCCTACACCGAACATAAAGGACTTAGTAAGAGATAACAAGGGCATATACAGCAGCAGAGCCTTGAAGCATGGCTAGAAAAAGGTTGAGTAGACAAAAAGCCCCTTTTTTCTATGATTTCATCAGGAGATTGTATTTCTCTGGTAAAGGGCTTGGAGTAAGCGGATAATAGATTAGATTGATGAGCACCGAGATACTGAGTTTCCTGGCCCGAGAGCTGCTTTAAGATGAACTCTTCTCTCACATCTGCGCCGGGCACTGACACAGATGAATAGGCCATTTGAAGATGGGGGTGGAGGATGGGGTGGAGGGAACCTCCTTTAGTTCTCATGCAGCTCCTGAAGACAGAAAACAATCTGTCTTGGTTCCCATGAACTTCAACTCTCCCCTTTGCTCACTCAACCACTTGATTTCTGCTTTATACCGTTTTGCACCAGTTCACCACTGGTGTCCGTACATTTGAAAATGGATTGTTCATGATCAAACAATGGGAGATCTCTTAATGTCCAACGATTTCATTAGATTCAATGGAAATCCAAGCTAAAAGTGCTAGACCTGGAGGACGGCTGGAAAGATTTCACAATAGTTCCATTTTGTGTTCAAAAAATGTGTTCCTTTTAAGGGCTCTTGATTTTGAGCCTTTTCAAAATCGATGCATGAATTATGAAGTATTTTTGTTAACTATTTTATTCATGCCACTAAAAAAGTCAAATGATTACATCAAGGCTGAACAAGAAAGGCTGAATTACCCTCTCCCAGAAGTGATGCGCTATCCTCACACACCTTCTCTCATGATATCCGTAAACAATCGCGCCCGAGTCAAACAGAGGGAAAGATGGAGCAAGTAGACTGAGTCTAGAGCCCAATAAGCATTTAAAAAGTGTTGATAAGCCTTGAATAATTACAGATTCAAGGGCATTTCCCTGCTAAGTATATTTTGCCCAATTTCAAAGAACTCTGAAGTCATGACACGGTAACATTTTTGATGACTGAATTGAATGTGAGAGATTTAATGTGATTTTAATTAAAAATTGAAACTTTTTGAGTAAATACCATACAATTAGACCAATGTTAACAACATTTTATTAAAAATAATCATGACTCCTTTAAACGTGTTTGTGTGACTGAATATGTAGCGTATATAGCCCTTGACATGTTCAAGCAGTAAACCTGCCTTAAACCCAATGTGAACCGGAGGGGGCGATGAGCAACTTAAGAAAAAGAATGCATGAAAAAAAAAGAATAGGAACTGGAGAATCTTGCATGATCCATGTGTAGTGTTTTATATTATTGAACCTTTATCTGCCTGTCAGACACAGTTCTATAGAAGAAATCTTGACGTGTGTTGTTAAAATAGTGTTTTATTTATGATTAGTTACCAGAGAGGTGCAATACATGTGACAGAAATGTGTGAAAAAAAAATTCTGAGAGCATAGAAGGCAGAGAAAAAGGCGGTTTTGTTAATTCCATCGCTGTCTGCTTACATTTTTCTCCTCATTACTCTGTGTAAGAGTGAGTGAGCAAGCGTACACTGTTGTGTTCACGAGCTGACAGCGAGTGTTTCGGGTGGGAACGCAATGCTTTGTGTGCCACTGCAAAATTGCAGATGCCGTAGTGGGTGAGGGAAGAGCCCCAAACGCTCCTAGAATGCTAACAGCAGCCTGCGCTTCAAAACAAAAAAGGAGAATGAGTAGGGCATGTGGCGCTTTGGAATCTGGCAAAGGAAGAGAAATGAATGGTTTGCCCCAGAGCTCTTAAGCGTGTGACCTTCAGTGTTCTATCGTGTACCGTTCACATGAGATGGGCTTTTGAATCCTAATATTTGAGAAGGAAGTCGCTGAATCAAAATTATGTAGCATGCTATTTTCATTTATTTTGTAAAGCATTTTTTGTCTGACCTTGTCTTGAAGAAAAAAAAACTGGCGGTACAGAATGTTAGGATGAGCTAAATTAACCTCGGAGAAATGACAGTCAGCCACGGTTATGCACCCACACGATTTTATTTTGAAATTTTCAAACGTACAAGAGCATTGTCTCGTAAAAACGAGGAAAAAGTCTAGTAAAATACTGAGTTCCTAAAGTTCCTAAACTCTACAAACCAAGAACCAGGTTTTAAACTAAGTCTTCAACATTTCCCTCACCTTTAAAGACAGTGTAAAATATATAAAGCAATAGTTGGTGTGATTTGAAAGCTTAATGTCTTTAGAAAACAAGTTGGTCAACCAAAACACAGTTGTAGCCAATCAGCAACAAGGGCTGTACATCTCAACAACAAGTTGTACATCTTGTGTTTCCAATCTTTATAGTAAATATTAAGATAAAATATGTTTTGGTAATAATTGACCCTGTTTTATATGTCCTACCATCGTGGCCCTTTAGCGGCTCTGCATTGTGTGTTTTTGTCAGAATGATACAATACACCAAAATATTTACATCCAATTGGCGTAGGGGACCCCCTTACACTCAAATGAACATTCACCCAAAATGGGTGGTTGGCGCCACTTCAGGCACTCTGTGCATATGCCCCGCCTCCACAAACATCATCCAATAGGCCCAGGGGATTCCTTAGCAAACAAATCACCATTCAATCAATATGGATGGGTCACTTTAAGCACTTTGTGGACAAGCCACACCCCCTCCAGGCTACATCCAATGAAGTTGGGAGACCCTTGGCACCCAAATCCCATTCACCCCATACCAACTGGTGGTAAGGGTCTGTGGACACGCTTAACCCACCCCTGAAGTTGACCAAGGGCTTGTTGCACAAGTAGTTTGTTCCCAGTGGCCAACCTTCCACTCAAATATGCCACTGCAAGCTTTTTTTGTCCACATATTACCTATCGTCCAAGTGGCCTACAACGTGAATTGGAATCCTGTCCACTAAGTCCCTAACCCATGTCTTAACCTAAAACCCTCCAGCTAGTTTCCAAAAACCGCAAGTGTCTCCATTAGCAAGTATTTGCACCTTTATATATTTGCAGTAAATCATTTAAATACAGTGTTTCCAGTATTTATAATTTAAATTGAAACAGGAACAAATTTTAGGGTTCATTATTTGATTTTCAATTAAAAACGCAACGTACACTGACCCCCACTTGCACAGTCGATTCAGAGACTTCCCAATCTACAGGTCTGGGATCTGTCAGCACATCAGAGCACAATAAAACCACAGCAAGCCTTGGCGACCTGAAGAACCCAATACACCAGACACACAGGCCCAGACGTAGCCTGCCCGAAAGGAAGCCAGCGCTGTCACCTCTCCACCATTAATCCACTCTTCCAATGAACAAAATCCATCTCCCTCCAGCCGATCTTTGACAGAGGCTAAAAGCGCCAGGTTTGGATCAATCGCTTCGATCCCAGCTCCTATGCCAAGAGTCATTCATCAGCCTCTGGTTGTTATTGTTTGTTTCTGGCTTTCCTCAACAACCGTCTCTGGAGTTTTCCAAGCTGGAGGTAAAGGGGAAAACTCAGTCAAGAAATAGGAATCAGGAGGTTTGATTTTGTCTACTTAAATTTTTTTAGACAGGAAGTGGTCAGAACCCAAACCTGGGGGTCTTTTTTGCCAGAATACAAAAAGAGAGTAGTTATTTTTTAAACCTAACACTAGTGATTAATTCCAGGTTATCACAACCTCATTTCTTTCTGATTATGATTTCAAGTACTGTAAAAATGGGTTCATTAAAACGAAACCCCAGCAAAGACAAAGATTCTCTGACAGCCTCTTTTCACACATATAAAATTTTCATTCATGGTGACTTAAATAGTTCCAAATCAGAGAGATTTTAACCTGCCAATGTCTCTTTCAAGATGGAAATAAGTGAAAACGCTTGATTAGTACGTGTGACTCAAAATGTTCATTTATATATATATAACTATGCTGCTGTTTCCCCCACAATACTAAAAACATGCGGTTAGATTTAGATATGAATGTTGCCCTGCAGTGGACTGGCAACCTGTCCAGGGTGTACCTGTGCCTCTCTCCCAATGTGCGCTGGAAATAGGCACCGGTAAACCCTTGTGATAAGCGGGTTGGTTGCCTTAACGATTCTGGTGAACCTAGATCCACCAGATTAGAGAGGTCATATGCATGAGCTTTTTGCTCACTCACATCTGTATTGCTTTAAAGTACATTAGAGAGCTCCCGGTTATCATTTAGATGAGATATATTGTGAAATATTTAAACATGTTCAAACATCAACATCGACTTCCACAGATTGCACACCCCACCTTTAAAAGTGTTGTTTTTGGTAAATAATGGCTACCATTATCTTGTCTAACTTAACTTGCATTTACTTTTCTATCGCTTCTTTATGAAATACCTTACTCTCAATGCTCGCATTTATTAAAAGTGTTCAATTTGTCATCCCATATGCCACTATTTAGTTTAAAACAGTGTTAAAAAAACAAGCAAACAAAAAAAAAACTAGTATTTATTGTTGATCTGGTTCTAGTTTTCACTGTACCTTAAGACAACTGCTTAATAAATTTTATGCTATTTAAATAAATGAAGTCATAAAAATGGCAAGATAACAGGAAATGTAATTAAAAAGGCCAGATTCTGAAGAGAAGTGTAAAGGCAGAGCTGTCCGTCTGTTGGCTACTTTTAACCAGAACTTTGCAAAACTCATTCAAACAGCAGAAAAGAGAGAACATTACAGATAAGAAAAGAAAATGGTGAGCATGTATTGCAGATAAGAGTGATGATTTGGCTTTGATGTGAATGTGTTTTTCTGGTGATAAGTGAAGAAGGACTGGTCACACAATGAAGCAGGAGGATGCACACGGCAGAGAAAGTTCCCAATCTTCTGTTCATTTATATGCTAAGTGTGTTCCCCAGGGCTTCCCATTCCTTTTTTTAATTTTACTTATCTTCATTTAATCAATTTTTCGTTCTAAGAACTTATTTGAATGCTGCTATGTCTTATTCCTTTCTCAGCACGAGTGCATGGGGTATCAGTTTCCGTGCAGAAAGATATCAGCGCACAAAGAAAGTAGCAAAATATGCTTCTGTTTGCACTCAGAAATACTCTTTTAATTTTCTGTTTCTGGTTCATTTTTTTCTGAACCCAATTTTCTGTTTTTTGGGTTCAGCTTTTACAGACACATTTACATGTAAACTAAAAATTCCATAATTTTTTTTTACATTTTAATAGCATAATTCTGTTAAACATATTGTGGCATCTTAGTTGAGAGAGATACTCACTGGCCACTTTATTAGGTACACCTTGCTAGTAATAGGTTGGTCGTGGGGGAATGGGAGATTTGCATCATGGTTGCGCAGACGACAATAAGGTGTATCTAATAAAGTGGCTGGTGAGTGCACATAATTGAAATGTTTATGAAAATTTTATAAAATATTTGTCGCATTTAATGTTTGCTGCTTATATCTTATTGTGTGTTTGTTTTGTGCATAGCATTATAATCTCTTTTTCTTTCTCTCTCTCTCTCTCTCTCTGGACATCTCCAAATCAATATTATTTATTTAGCTCTTTTCATTTCATTTATTTATCAAAGCATATGTTCACCCCTGCAGCAGTGGAATCAGTTTCATTAATAATCCTGCCCTTCCTGTTTTTTTTTTTCCTGTCCCTTTAAGCAGGCACACACAGACCCGGGTAAACCATATTTATCCTGCAGTCAAAAAAAGCAATAAATGTGGCACAGTGCCTCAGCGACAGCGTTGTATAGCAAATGACAGACTTTGCGATTCTTTTCAACCTTTTTTCCAGGGGCACGCGAGATATGTACAGGTATAGGTAATAAAAAATTAACAGTTTGAATCGCACTCCTAACAGTGATGCACAACATTTAGTAAGTTATTTGACTTGCTTGAACAAATTCAGCCCAAATTCTGCGTTTGTGTGCGTGTGCGTGCGTGTTTGGGGGTGGGGTGGTTGGGCTAGATGGACTAGTCAAAAGTGTTACTGCTGGTGTTTGCATTCGGAAACTGTGTAAAATGACAGAAATTTTAAAAAATAAAAATTAAACTCAGAGTAGTCCTTTCACCCCTTTAACATGTCTATGATTGTTTTTTCATAAGCCACGGCGACACCACCCCTTGCTTTTAGACGATATTCATTAGGGGTGTACCGGTTCACGGTATGTATTGAACCGTTTCGGTACGGCCTGTTCGGTTCGGTACACTTGCGTACTGTTTCGGTATTCTGTATTTTTATTAAATAATAGAAATCTACTATTAGCGCGATATTATGCGCAGCGGAACAATGTTCCTAGGCGAGTTTCCGCACGGATGCTATTGAGTGACGAGCACGAGCACGAGTAAGAAAATGGCATCATGGCAAAAGCGAAAGAGAAGCCAGAGCTTGAAGACCCTCCACCTCACTACGGTCTCCTGTTTGGGAACACTTGTTAAAAAGGTTTAACCGTTTTACTGGATAAATGTAAAGTTGTATGCCGACATTGTTCCACGGAGATCGGGCAGGCAACACATCTAACATTTTCTACTGCTGGAGATATTGTCACTGCAACCAGATCTATGCTCTCTTCAGAAAATGTGGATAGGTTCCTCCATCCTATCTATCCTAACAAGTTGTAGTATTTCATTTTTTATAAAAAAATGTGTTTTTCTTTATAAAGAGTGCAATTTATTTAAAATATCACCCAAATGTGTCACTTTTTTTTATTTTATGCAAGAATTCTATTGTGTATTGGCAGCTTTTCAAAATAAAGATTTTGTAAGCTCTTAATGTTTTGTACCGAACCGAATGAACCGAACCGAACTCTCCAAGAGACTGTACCGAACCGAATGCGATTTTAGCGTACCGTTACACCCCGAATATTCATCATTATTAGATCCATTAACTTGTAAAATAAATTCTGCAGTTTATTTTCTGCATTTTAAAGATCTGTATTATGATTACTGCAATCGTTTTAAAATACTGATAACAAACCTGAGCCAAATATATAATAAATGTGGATAGAATCACTATCTGTGTTCATCGGAGGAAAGAGGAACCTGCAGTTTTGTACTCAACCGAGCGAGAGCACATCTTTTCTGGATTCATATTTTGTTGGTGAAAATTTTACGTTTACTTTGACGTGGGAAAATATGTAATGCAGGGGTTTCACAATATTTCACAACACTGTTTTTTAACCAACTATTGAAACTTGTTTATATAAAACAACCATCATTCAAAAAAATTTAATTGAAAAAGTTTTGAGACCACAAATTTAAGAGGGCTAGGGTCTAGTTTGATTTGTATGAGAGCGTTTGATCCATCCATCCACTAGGGGGCAGTGTTAACGTCTGCATTAGATCATATTTTTTACTCTGAGTGATGAAGAGAGCTCATTTTATATCTTTCTCGTTTAAAATGGAAGTAAAGGATAATTATCTTCTAGTAATTATTATATAGAACGTGAAGACTAGGTAAAGAAGTTTCAGAAGTGACTAGAATCACAATCATTCCTGGAAGCTAATACACTTCAGCTCCTGGGCAATATCTCCATGATACGTGCTGTGACCATTTTGTATTGGGATATATTGTTTCAGGCCTAATTTAATGCTTTTTCACAGTCCTTGTGTAATTAATCAGTAACCCTCTAGCCAGAGATACGCAGTAAGAATTTCTGTAAGAGAAGGCAGCATGAGCTCTTACACATAGGGTTTGAATCGCCCTCTTCATTAGAGCAGCTCTGACTAACAGCTCTGTCTGTCAAAGCTCTAGCCAAGCCTATTAAAGTCAGAGAGTTCTGTGATGACAATCAGAATGAAGTGTGTAAAACCTCTAATGACTCTGAAGTGACAGCCGAACTTGTGAATAAGATTCAATTGGCTGTTCATAACAAGTCCTCCTGAGTCTGCAGCAGCAGTTTACTGTATTGCTCAAATTAAACCGGTAAAAGTGAAATCTTGTTCCAATACTGGAATCTCACACATCAAGGGTTGAGTTCTGAGCGATATCGCTGACCTCAGAGCTGCTCCTCTTTCCAGTGAGAGACAGAGAGGCTAACACTTCTTCTGGAGTGAAAAGAGAGCGGATTAAAAATCCTCAACCAGGCAGCATTAGTTAACAGTAAAACGGTTAAACCTTTTTAACAAGTTGAGATGAAAATGTAGTGTATTTATTAAGAGTTTGTAGAAACCAAGGGTTATATTTGTCAATGAGAACTCATCAGAATCACTTCCAAACGTCAAGCTTTAAGTGTCTGTAAGACGATAGTGGAAAGAATTCTTTTAAAAAACAAGTCATGAGTTCATTGACTGGTTTTGCTTAATATCACAAGTGTGGTTTATAGTTTCAGGATAACAGATTAGTTTCAATCCCATCTACGTATATCTGCACCTTGAATGTTCGATAGATCTTTGTTAAATGTTTGAACATGAATTCAATCTCTTTTTACTGCTTTTCTTTACATGTATACATTTAGAAGAGTTACACCCCTGTGTGGGGGTGGGGAAGTCAGTGGAGACCACAAGCAATTTGGGACAAAGTGCCAGTTAATCAATAAAAAGTGTTTTTACCAAAGCTGTTACCAGAACAAGTAAGGGGGGATAGATTTATATGAAAGCCTATTTCTGACACGTAAAAAGAAAATAATGACTTAAAAAGATGACAAACGTTGAAATTGAGAAAAAAGATGAAACTTGTACAACTTATACATTTATTTTTATACAAAAGTAAAAAAAAGTAGATAAAATAGTCGACAAATTGTACATTTTGGGATTCAAAAGCCAAATTTTCAGATTAAAATTCAGAATTGTTATGTGACACATGAACAATTTTTAGATAAAATTCAAAGTTCTGGGATACGAAGTCTAAATTTTGTATCTGGGTGAATATTTATTATGCGGTTTTATTAATGATGAAATGTGGGATTATGCAATGTGTTCGATTAGGTGTCTGCAAAAACTGTTAATTTTAAACATTTTGACTTTTTATCTCCAAATTTTTACTTTTAAAGTCTTAAATGTATATTTTAAGCCATTTTTTTACCTAGTGGAAATGAGTTTTGCTAAATTTGTGTTTATTAGTCCACCAGTCAGAGACTGTGAATGAAGGATGTATTGTACTGTGCATTTTCTGAACGCAAGCTTATAGTGAAGGCTTTAGGGCTGCAAGAGCTTGTAAATATAGGAAAGTACTGATCCTCTGACCATTCTCCAAATTAGCATCAAGTGATTTCAACTTAACACAAGCTGCTGTAGGGAGCCAGTGGAGAGAGGGGAACACATAGCCTGTCCTGGGATCCGTGGAAATCAGTCAAGTGCCTTTTAAACAATTTAAAAGATTAAATTTGCTTTTCCTCTTGCTGCGTAGGTGTGTGGATGCAACCCGCTGATAATGGTTCCACCTGACTACATGCAAGATCTTTAAAATAAAACATGTTGTCACTGTCACTAGGGATTGGGTGTGAGTGTACAACACTTTCATGGAAGAGATGGAAACAAATGTGCAGGCAGGTGAGCAGACAGAGATAGAGAGCAGGTGCTCTTTATGAATTATGCATTGGTTGGTAGAGCGCCAACATCCTTGAAATTCAAAACTAGGACAAGAATGCCTTTTGTTAAATGAATCTGGCTTAACTATGCAATGCTAACTGCTTTAGTCACGTTTAGATGCTTGAAAATTAGATTTGGTTAAAAAGTTTCTCAATTATTTATTTGGATTATCTAAGCATTCTTCTTTCTTTAATGACACTTCTTAAATCTTTACGAATTCGATCATTACATCATGGAATGAGTCCAGAATTTAATGAAGCACGAATGATCAAAGGAAATCTAAACCAATGTACCACAGAAGACTGCAATTAAAATAAAAGTGGAAATATCAGAAAACCAGTTAATCTGACTTCTGTTGAAGCCCGTTGATGGAAATCTTGGGGGATCCGCACGACAGTGTCCCAGAGGGGTTCAACTAGATTGAGTTCTAGTAAATGGAATGGGTTAAAAGGAACCCATAATGGTCTTTTACTGTGTCTTAAGATACAGAGGGTTATAGTAGTCAGAAAACTCCAGATCTATTTGTCCCATCCAAAGCCTCCCCAGCCACCCTCACAATATTGTAGGCACCAAAAAATCCATCTGACAGACTCCAGCAAAGGTTCTCAACATAAACCTGCTCTTATCCACAAAGTGTACAATGCACCAATGGTGAATTTACCAATCCCAACAGGTACTGGTTGCACTGTTATGAGTGTAGACCCCACTTGTTGACGTCAGCTCTCATGGAGTCGGTGCACATTCCCTGGAGATCTAGCAGGGCTCCTCCTATTCCTTCTGGCACAAAGAAAACATGTATCTCGTTTGTCGTTCTCTGTGCTTTTAGGTTTGTTCTTTTTTTTTGTTTGAATTGTGATTTTACTCTCTAGGGCCAGGGTGCCCACACTTTTTGAGCTCATGAGCTACTTGCAAAATAATCAAGCCAAAATGATCTACCGACTATAAAATTGCGAAACACATTTTTTATGAATATACAGTTGTATGAAAAAGGTTGTTGATTTGAGAAGGAAAACAAAGTGACTTAAGGTACGCTTGCCAATTTTTTTTTTCAAAATAATTGCAATGTGCGTAAAATTAGGCGCCACAAAAGAAATATTTTCTCAATATTTTGTGCAAACTTTTGCAGAAATACCAGCCTCTAAGTGCTTTCAGAGGTGTTTTGGACCATTCGTCCCTGCAAACCATCTCCAGTTGTCAGGTGTGATGGCTTCTGATCATCGACAGCCTGCTTTAAATCATGCCACAAATTTTCAGTAATCTCTGGGGACTGAGAGGACCACTCCAGAATGTTGTTCCTCTGCATGGATTCCTTGGATGGTAGATTTGGCTGCACAACTTCAACTTCCTGGACATTGTTCTGCAGACTCTGCTGATACTGAGTGGAATCCATTTGACCCTCAAAGTGTTTTTCTTGAAATGCTGCGTTGTTTTCTGCCCTTGTTTTGCCCAAATAACTCTATTTTTGTTTCATTAGTCCACAGCACCTCATTCCAAACAGAAGCTGACTTGTCCAAATGTGCTTTAGCATACCTCACAGTTTGTGAAAAGGCTCTTTGAACGATGCTCAGTGACCCCATCTGCAGCAAGATGATGTTGTAGATCTTTGGAGCTGGTCTGTGGGTTGTCTGTGACTGTTTCTCACCATCCTGTACATCTGCTTATCTGAGATTTTCCTTGGTCTGCCACCTCAGGCCCTAACTAGAACTGTGCTTCTGGTATTCTAATTCCTCACAATGTTCCTCACAGTTGAAAGTCAAATCTCTGAGACATCTTTCTGTATCCTTCTTCTAAACCATGATGTTCAACAATAAGCTCATCTGAGAGTTGCCCACACGTTTCCACTCTTTCAATTGGAGAAACACTTACAATTGGCTTCTTTTAATACGTTCTCATGATTGGATTCACCTGTGTGTGCAGGTCAAAGGTCACCGAGGTTACCGAAGCAATTTTGAAATCAACTGTGTTGAAATCAATAAAATGTCTACATTTATGTACACGTCTAATTTTGTTTGACTAATTCATAACTAATCGTTTGCGATCAACTGGTAGATCACGATCAACGTACTAGGCACCTCTGCTTTGGGTGACTTTGAACGGTCAGGAAGAGATAAAAGTAAATAAAATAATATTTCGAATAATATTAAGTTAGGGATGTATTCTACCAACATAACAGGACTATACAAAGTTCTTTCCCATTGTTCAGTGAGTGTCTGCATGTGCTTTCAATGGTTAAACGCGGGCAGATGTGGTTGTTGGCACGGTTTGCTGCCAGGCTGATCTTCCTGTGACATGGGGAAAGGTCTCATGCTAATGTGCCAGCCTTGGGCCCTGGGCGTTGTGGCTCCCTGGCTCTGCAGTCACTGTCAATGCTACTGAGACGTCCCTTCTGCACGGAACAGTCATAACACTCCACAGAAATGTCAAGTGGGAACCTTTGAGCTGAGGCTCTATATAACAGCAGATAAATCGTTAGAGTGCTAGATGTTATATAGATGTGACAAAAGCATTATTGCCGTGTCCCTGGATCTATCTATAATTCATCTGAGGAGAAAGTGGCTCTCAGTGTGTTTGTGTGTATGAATGCGAGACGCAAGAGGAAGTATGTTTAAATGACAGGTGTCATTTTGAGAACGTGTTTCCCCTTGTCTCTGTCCAAGTGATGCCATGTGGTTTCTGAGGGACAGGAGAGGTACGACGGCTTGTTCTTTAGCAACACATGGTCAGAATGATAGTGACATATTTATTGTTAAACCACCTTCAATCAGTGCTCTAGCCATTTTTAAATGAAAAACGTCTCCCTTTATTGCAAGTACAGTAGTACCTCGAGATACGAATGCTTCAAATTACAAAATGTTCGAGATATGAAAGGTCTTGCGGGAATTCCTTTGCTTACGAAGCAAATTATTACAATTATTACGGATTAGTTCTGCTCTGACGTCCTGTGTCCTGGTGCTCCATTCTGTGACGCATTCTCAGAAGCGCTCTCTCCATCCCTTCTCACACGCTCGGTACTGTGCTTGAAACCGTGTTGGTGTTCGTAATTCGTGAAATATCTTGAGAAAGTTAACTTTCATATGTAGTACCGTAATGTTTTCTGCCATCCGTTCCACCTCCGACGACACATTGCCTTGCTCGCAAGGTAAGGTTTCACCTTTGTGTACGTATTACATATTTTGCTTGTGTTTATTATCATTTATTCCATTCACAATGTGTAGATTTAAGGATTGGTGAAACGTTACTTGATTTTTCTCTTGTTTTCCATTTTTTTATCTACTTATACTGTTGTTTCTGAGAGCCATTACATGGATTAGGCGTTTTACATGCCAAACTTGCTTTGAGATACGAAATTTTAGAGATATGAAAGCCACCCTGGAATGGATTAATTTCGAGACCATATTAGTAAGGCCATATCATGACTTTTCTGACAATCCTAGCATCTATTAATGTGCCCTCAAGTTGTATTTAGAATCTTTCATGTATGTTTGTGTAATCATATATTCCTTCTCGATAATCATAGCACAACTCATAGTTCTAGCCCCACCCACTGACCAATCAGATTAATCGCTAGTACAGCTTATCTCTATGCAGACTGGACATTCTGTCTGACCTGGAGGAGTGGGATTTTTGGTAATATATTTTTATTATCATATCCCAGTGTAATATACTGTTACTTTAATTACCACAAGCTAGCAATGGACTGCAAACTGTGACTATCTTTTTTTTTATTAATGCTTAAATATAATAAAAAGACTGAGAACCTTTACAATTCTTAGTCAATCTAGTGACCAATGTGTTAAACCTACGGAGCTTAGAACACAAACCATAACTGTATCATGAGAACCCAACAAGAGATCCCTATCATTTGTCTGTGAACCCATAGATCCCCACATTTGGCAAATCCGCCCCCATTGATCAATCAACATTGAGAGCGGCAGTGGCAAATGCAAAGCAAGCCCTAAAGAGGTTATTCTGCCCTTCCACATAACAGTATGGCTCCTGTCTGTGCTCTCTGGCCCTCTCCACAGATGTTGTGATAATGTTGCTGTTGTGTTCAGAGCCTCATGATGGCCCCGGGTCCCTGGAGACACGCTTGTGCCATACATTTGAATGAGATAAAGGAAAAAACCCCAGGGCTTTCCATTCAAAGCTTTCTGTTTCCAAACGAATTTGTTTCGGCTTGGCAGAAAGCAGAGTGTTGTATTCATGCACAAAACAAGATTAATCTGCCACTATATGCTCGTCCAATATAGTAATATAGACAACAATAAAAGGAATAACAGTGAAGACCGCAAAGTAATAATTGCAGGTGGAAGGTGGAGGTCGTGTTATTGCATCATTTATCAATGATCTAGTAAATAAGAAAATGCAACATGTTGGGAACAATCAATGCAACTGTTCTGAACATTATTCAACATTAATTGTGAATATCAATAAAAACTGAAGCAGAACATTTGGTGTAGCGTAACATACTGAGAGAGAGAGTAGTTTTGTAAGTTTACCAGTATAAATATCTTTAAAATGTTTGTCTTTTGGATTAAAGCTACAAGGTATATTAATAAAAAAAGGTGCTGGGTGTTATCCTCCACACATAATAAATAAATAAAAAAACAACAACAAATAAAGGCAGCATTAAAGTTTCAGAGCTAAAATGGTTTAGTTAAATCAAAATGGCACCAGCTCCAAAAAAATGAATAAATATTGGTTTAAAAAGTAATGCAAAAAGGCAGAACTTTCCCTCTTCCAGGATACAGTTCAACCCCACCTTCACCAACTTTTTTTCTTAGAACAAAAGCAGACACCCATGCTGGAATCTGCAATAAGATCAGGAGCTTCTCTGTTGTGGGGCTTATCTGGGCATTTATCAATGCTATAGTTTGATTGATGAGTTAAATACAAGGAATCTATGTAATAATACACTCATGTTTCACAACTTTTATTACCTTCCAGTGTCACAAAAGATTTGTTTTTCTGTAAAGTGACAGACAAGGACTCAAAAATATGCAAATGTCTGATTAACGAGAGAGCAGAGCTTGCGATCAGGTTGCCGATCAGCTGAGCCAAGATCAGGTTGACCTTACAGAAAAGCCCAGAGTGAAATATTTTGCAATGTAAAAATTGCAATATTCAAATTATTTTAATTACTCTTCTAATTAAGAGAAACAATATGCTAAATCATTTTGGAGCACCCACAAGATCAAAGCTGTTTGAGTCTGATTTGTATTTGATTTTTTTTTCTCAATGCTACTTGTTTAGGGTTAGGGTTGTTTTAGCATTAAAAAGTACCGTCCTGTTTGTAGAAATGTTGATTTGTAAACAATGCATTCATCCAAACAACCTTCCAAACTACACACCCACCAACCAACCGACACACCCACCCACAAACCAACCAACCAATCACCCCACCAACCCACACATCCACCAACTAACCAACCAACCACCCATCTAGGAACCAACTCACACACCCACTTACAAACCAGCCCACCAACTAATCAAGCAACCAATCAACCCACCCACTAACCAACCAACCCATCACCCTACCAACCAGCCCACCAACCAACCAATCAACCCACACATCAATCCACCAACCCATCAGCCCACCAACCAACATTTGTCACATAGACCGTTACATGATACGAAATTGAATTGACATTAATGTAACCATATAGCATCATAATAGCATCCCACTAATATTAATTTGCAGATTCCTGAGGAAGAGTGTGTGAAATTAATGTTTTAACATTTTTTAAAAGGCATACAGAAACAAACTAGCATGTTCCACAGATGATTGTGCTGCTGGCAAGTGAAGGTTTAGAGTGTTTTGCTCATAGACGGTCATTGAGATTAATTACAGCTAAATGTACAAAGAGCCGAATGCAGTGCTGGCTGTAATAAATAATATCTTTCTTTGAGTTATCATAGTGGATGTTTGCCTACCCCTCCATGTATGTTTCAGGCTGCAGTTAGTCTCAGATGAAGTGTGATAATTGCAGTCATTTTTCAAAATATGCAGACAGAAATATTATAAGCAAAGGCACTTTGGTCCTTTGATTATGTTGCTGTGGCAGATTTGATCATGTTCAGCCGAATGCAAAATAGCTACAAATAGCTCAGAGAGGAAATATCACGGTTGGGTTTCAGATCTTCCTGATTTCACAGGAGTAGTCAATACTTTCTAAAGTCTAAAAGGCAGCTCGACAACTTGAAATGTGTAATCCTGTACTAAAGAAAAGATTACACTGAAGATGCGACCGTACGACTTTACAATTAACAATGTTTCTGCAGAATCTTTAAAGTAAACCTCTTTGATTCCTCTCAATTAAATCTGAAACTATACGCAACAGAAAGACACCTGATGCTCGCAGAAACAGACAAGTTTTCTCTCTCTGTGAAGCAGGTCGTTAAAAAAACGGACGTTTGGTTTAAAGGTATTTCGGCCCAATTCCTTATTCCATTTAAACACATTTTTTTCATATTGCACATTTTAATAATCTTGATTTTTCTGTTATCATCTCCCATGTTGGTAATGGTTGTTAATGACCCATATATTAAATACACTAGAAATAATAAGCCATCACCCAGTTTGTTGCTAATCTCTTCATCCATGAAAAAGTTTGGGCTTGTTTTGCTCATCTCCAGGGTAACGGGGGTGAGTGCAGTGCATCTCCAGTGGATTTTGGCCAAAAGGGCTAGGGTACACCCTGGACAGGGTGCTAGTCCATCGCAGAGAAATCAAACGTTTTTGGGATTGTGGGGGAAAGGAAACCCATTTTAAACACTGCGAGAACATGCAAACTCTTCCTGCGAAAGTCACCGACGAGCCTCGAACCAGTGACCTTTTTACTGAAATAGAAATTCCCTGACACAGTCAAAAGTCTTGCAATAAACAAATATCATGTGAAACTTTTTCCACATTTAGAATTAAAAAGGGATGGACCCTACAACAAGGGGAAGGTTAAACGTTGCTTTGAAGCGTTATGTATCGCACGCCTTACCCCATTCAGGAGGATCAACTAAAGGTGTGTAGGAAACCAGGAAAACCAGGAGATTTTGGGGTATCAGAAGATGTCCAAAGCTGCAGTCATCCAACATCTCTCACAATCTAAAACAGTCTTTCTTTGTATCTTACACACTAGGAGTCTTTTGGGGCTGAATTTAATTAGAGGGGTCAACTCACAGCGTGATCAGATAACAGAATATATACCTACAGGACTCAGAAGTTCCACCAGCCCCTTACAGCCAGGTTTTGAGAAATCACCCGGAATCAGCAGTGTTTTTTTTGCGTAGTAAATATCGGTCCGCTATTCAGACTTGATATTCGTGGCTAAAATTAATTCTGACTGGAAATAATGTCTGGGATTAGCTGCAGTCAATAGTGGGGAAAGATCAAGGGAAAACAGAAAGGTGGAGAGGAGGTACAAAGGTATAGATCGCAGTATCGACAATGGCTTCAGCTCAGAACTTCTCTGTTTGGACCCAAGAAATGAAAAAAGAACTTGCATGCTCCCTTTTTGAGAATAATCAATTTATTTGAGAATAATCATGGTCTTAAGCGTCATTCTTACTCATATTGTGTTCAAGTCTCTTCTCGTGAGTGTTTGCGGACATGGGGCAAAGTTGTCTGTGATTCTCACAAAGTCATGCAGAGTGAACTTCCCTGTCTCTGAAATACCGTACAGTGTGAAAACATCTGACAACGATTGACGATCGTACAGCCTGAACTCGGCATTAGTGCTTCCAAAAGAGTTTCTCACTGTGAAACTGGAACGAGCTCAAGAAACTTTTCCCAATAAAAGTTAGCCGCAATTCTTAAAATGGCAAACTCATAAGCTGATAATTTATGCGCATAGCAAACACAACCAAAGATCACGATTTGAGAGGCATGGGAGGAGATGGGTGACAGAGATTGCCATCTCATGCACCACTTACAGGCTGTCGTTTATTTATTTTTTGGGTCCAGGAATTGCATGTTTATCTATTTGGCCCGTAAGGTCAGCTGTCTAAATTGGTTTATGACAAACACAGTGTGAGTAATGCACAGATTGACTGTGAATGTTGATCAAGGTGGCATACGGAGGAATGGAGAACGCCGTTGACAGACCCTGAAGTCTCCTCGGCAATCTGCTGAGCAGAGGAAGTGAGAAATAGAGAGAGGCTCATAAATCCATCATTCTCCACACTGAATGGAGTAAAATAAAGACAGAGTAGTGCAGATGTCCCCTGAGTGACACCGGCATGACTGATTTGGCTTGCCAGGGTCTCTGACACACTCTTAGACTGAATAATTAGATATTGCCACATGTCTCTGCCAAACTCTGAAGAGTCTAAAGCACGACGCGCTGATGAATGCAAGCATTAGTGATTCAACAAAGTGAAATAATGTAACCTGCTTATAGCTGCATTACCATAATTACGACCATGATTAGGAAAGCATAAAAGCATCCGTGGTGATTTATGAGATGCTCATAAATACATTCCGTTCTCAACAGTTTGTGTTCGAAGAATGCAAACATAACATATCCATATTCTTCTGGGTAATGGCGAGTAAATCAAGAAAATTCACACTGGAATATATTAAACAGTCAAGCACAGTATGTAATGCAAGCAGAAAGAAACTAAAAGTTCAACTCTTCAAAGAAGGCAAGAGTTTCTTTTGCATAATTGTCAGGGAAGTGCAATTAGTGAAATGCGATATATGTTTTAAAAGTGGATACAGTAAAAAACGGGGTTCTTCAAAATCATTTGTCTAGAGTGGCTCAGCTACGCTGGACCGTGTTAAAGTGGTTCTGTTTTAAAGGAGAACTTTCTCTGTTGTGAAGGACACTTTTTCCAACCACTGTCTTCTAGGGTCCCACAGGGCTCCATCCTGGGCCCTGCTCTGCTACCACTGGGTTCCATTATTGAGAAGCACAAAATTGGACTTTTATGCAGATGTCTTACAACTCTATCTTACAGTTCATTCAGACCGTATCCTCAGACGCCCCAGAAATGCTAGGACACTGGGTAGCTAATTTTCTGGCCTAGGACACCTTGTGTTACTGGTCCCTAGGGCGTAACATCGGCACAGCAGGCTTCTCTGCCTTGCACTCCCTGTGGGATTTATCATGATGAGACCCCTCTTTTAAAGATTTGAACTGTGTTTGTGGATCCTGGTTTTAATGCCATGTACCTATCACGCGCATTGGCATGCACGCCTAAGCACACGGGTTTAGCTCACCCACGATTCACCTCAGAAAATGGAGAACATAAAGCATAGAATCACCAATGGTGAGTTTAAAACTCAAACAACCACAAAAGTAAAGACAAACTTCTGGTCTGTTTTTGATGTAGTGACGACATTAAATAACGAGCCGACTGGTTATGATAATTCAGCTGGGGTTTACCGTTTTAGGAGGCTGTCTCATTTTGTTTTTGGAACTGTTGTATTCTTTACTAAACTGTTCTTTGTATGCTAACTGTTGACTAAGGTAAGACAGGCTGTTATTCTTATTCTTTGATTTTAGTTTAGATGTTACATTTTTTTTACATGTTGCACTTTAAAAATGTATAATAAATACAAAAACAATATAATAAACTAAAACATTGATATGTTTGATTTTTATTATTATTGTTATTATTTTTTTTAATCTTTGGGTTTTATTGCACGCAACCCAAGTTGATCAAACAGTCAGCTGTCGGCTGCTATAGCTGCTTGGTATTATCATTTATATCATATTATTCTCATGATCATTCTCATGATCATTCTCATTATTATTATTATTATTATTATTATTATTATTATTATTATTATTATTAGTGTTTGTTGAGATTTTACATATTTTCTTAAAACTATCAGCTCCCCATCGGCTGCTAGCCGCTCTTTCGTCTTTAAAAACAAACAAAAACTTTAATTTATCTAATAAAAAGTGCTCTAAACATTTTTCAGAATTAATAAAGAAAGAAAAACGAAATATAATTTAGCCACTAAAACCAAGCTGAGTGCTTTTTATCGCTATAAAATGTGTATTAGGATTAAAAAAAAACAAAAACATTGTGCTCCGGCCGGGCTCGGCCAAGAATTCTGAAAAGCTTCTCGGGCAAGGGCCGGGCTAGGGCCTAAATTTGAAGCCCGTGCAGGGCTCTAGGTGGGATGGGTAACTGGGCTAATCTGCATTGGCAGCTGCTGCTTGTTGCCATTGTCTATAAAAGCAACTTCAGCAAAGACCAAAAGTTACGTGACAAGGCCTGATGAGTCCCACATATATCTACCATGGAAAAGTACTTTCACGATGCATTGTCCAAACCCAATCAATGCCAATGATTTCGTAACCATCCACTTTGAAGAAGGCTTCAAAAGAAAGCCTTGTTCTCATTTTCCGTATGGAAATGTTTCAATTTGGAAATGCGAAAGATTTGCCATTTTTACAACAGTTACATTCAATTGACTTATGCTTATATTTTGTCAGTGTATTAGCAATTAGATGTAATGATGTTTCTGGACTGGCAAATGTAGGAGGGATATACTCAATGGCTACCATTATCCTCATGCCCTGCCATTAAAAAAGCCTACAGTGTAAATGAGGGAGTCTCCGTCTGCGGTCAGTGCAGGCTTTCATTGTAACACATTACCAGCACACTCACAATCATCCCCCCCACTGTGAACCATTAATAATACAAACCTGCAGGGGAGAGCGTGGCCTGCAAATGTGCACTGTAATTACATTAAATATCATACACACTGTACAAACACTGATCAAAGCTGGAATGATGTGGATGAGATGTCCTAGAAGGAAGGGAGGAGTAGAAGAAGAAAAAAGAGAAGAACTCCCAGCGGCACGTTTTTGTCCGCGGCTGCTTTGTAGGAGTGCATGATGGCGTAATGTATGGGAGTCAATCCATCTTTTTCAGTTCAAGATGTGTGTCCTGTGTAATCTCTCCGATTTTTCACTGAGATTATCTCTGAGTGGCACCATTTGGAAGATCTTTCCTCAGTTATGCATGGAGATTCTTGTCAAGTCGATTGAATCTAAATTTATACCAAACGTATTCTCTATAACAGTATTTATATGTTGTTTAGTTCCTCTTGCTTGAAATGTAGGCCATGTCCACATGGATGCAGACACAAGCATTCTGTCTAAAAAAAAACAGAGAAAGAGCAGACAACTCTTTAGGTGGCTGAAATCTGTAAGATTAGTTAATTTGGCCAATCAGAGGCCTCAAAAAATATTTCTGCTGTACAAAAATTCCTTCGGAGACCCTAAAGGATCATGGTGGTAGGAGGAAAAAATGGCAGTAGGAGAAAAAATGATGGTTGAAACAAAATAAGGCTGGGTGAAAAAACTACAGAGTCTACGGAGCCCCTATAGGGTTATTTCTCTTACCGCCATGACCCTTTAGGGGCTCCATAGTACGAATACAGTCTAACTAAAATAAATAATCCAAAGTTTGTGCAATGCTGTAGGTTCGTGAATTATTCAAATAATCACTGCTGTAAGCTACCGAGCCATGACCCTTTAGGGGCTCTGAACTACTTTGGACTGTGAAACCTGTTTTCATTATTATTATTTGCAAAACAGTTAATTATATTTGTTTTTACAATAAAACATGAATTATCCTATTGAATATACAGTCTAACGCAGCTAAAATATAATTAACTAAAGTTTGTGCAATGCTGTACACTTGTGAATTATTCAAATAATCACTGCTGTACACCATTTTATTTATGTACAGCACATATGCACACTTCCGTTTCTTTTTGCAAGGACCCTGATTTCAACCCTGGTTGTTTTTTTTTCCCCTACCATCGATTTTTTTATATATTTTTTCTCTCCTACCGCCATGACACTTTAGAGGCTCCATTGTTTTTTTTTGCCTAGTCTCATTTTTTTCTCACCCTGACTGTTTTTTTTTCTCTCCTACCGCCCTTTTTTTCATACCGCCATGACCCTTTAGAGGCTGTGTAAATTCCAACATAGACTTCAAAAAAAAAAAAAACTTGTGTGTCATCAGCATAGCAATGGAATGAAATCCTATGTGTGCGAACGTTTCGACTAATCACTAACGTATAAACATTTTACAGTGTTGGGCCTAGGACAGGACCCTTGGGGAACTCCCACTATAGCCACAAACTCTGTACTTTCTGAGAGGAAAGATACAAAAAAACTATGTTAATTTATAATCTGGAATATTCTTGTAATAATTCAACTGTCAACTCTATTTCAGCCACGAGTTGTATTTTATAAGGGAATGAAAAGATTCACTATGCAAATACATATTTTTGTTAATAATTATGTAGTTTCAAAGAGCATTGTGGTTTTAACTTTTGCTTTAACTCTTTCAGTGGCACACTATGTCCTCCTTAAGACTTCACACTTTCCCTATGTACAGCCTCAGCATAAACTGAGCTACTGCAAACTTTTCTATTCCAGATCAAGGTCACGGCTGTCAATTGTGAGGTGGCATTGTTAAGGGAGAGCGGGAGGGACGTCCCCAAAAATAGAAGTGATTTCTGTACTTTGTCAAGCCAGCCATCTCCATTTCCCTGTGGTTGGGCTCATGATACTGATCTAAGAGGCAGCGCGGCGATAAAGATCACACGGCGAGTAGGAAACCTCCCTTAGGAGTTAATTGAAGTCAAAGTGAATCTCACCATCTCAGATCTGCCAGATGACCCGTACCGCTCTCTATTGTCTTTTCACCATCCTCTCCCATTTTGATCAACGATTCGGCCCTACTTTAACTTTAAATAAGCAGTCACCATGGGATGTAGCGCAATGTCAGTGCCAGCCTTCGAAGGGTCACCTTCGTTATGCTGCTGATGGTTTCCTGGTCACTCTTTTGAAAGAGGCAAAAAGGAAAATTATGTTAAAAGCTCCAGTAATTGTATGAGTAGGTAATCACCATCTGATCACAAATTTCAGCTCATTGGTGTCTACACAAAGCTGAATTTCAATGCTATGGTACTAGACTTGGCAAAAAAAAAAAAAAAACTAAGCTTAACTCTGCAGTGTTTTGCAGCATAATTGCATGTCAGGAATTGTACCCTACCGTTTCAGGCTTACAAAAGTAGCACTGGGTCACTGAATGTGATCCTGCTAAAGTGAGGATTTGCAGAAAAAGTTTCAAGTTGTATTCTACCCAGGAAAGCCAGAGTTTTGTAATGGTTTCCAACACAAACACTAAAGTGTCACTTTATAGTCAGTGTCCGGATATCTGTGATTTAATTAAATGGTTTGTGAGGACAATAATTTATGAGATAAAATATACGTATCAAAAATAGTCAAAGCTGTAGGCACAAAGGCGTTGGTTTTCAAGATGTGAAGAATTTTAGAATTTAGTGTAAAGTGAATAATGCTTATATACAGCATATAAAGATAACTTCGAAAGGTTGTTTCCACAAACAAAGAATACAAAGGTGTGAGGCTACAAAGAATATGGATGAGTGAGCCAAGGGTTACGAATATTCAGTCCCTTGATTAAGTAGCTCTATAGCTGAATCTTGTTCCAGGCGGTTCTACAGCCCAGAACTAACAAGAACCACTAGAAACAGGAAACACCAGAACAGGATCCTGGAACCTGTGAGAACTAGTGGGCTAAAAAAAAAGTCTGAGCCAGTGTAAACCAACAGGAACCGAGAACCAGTAGGTAGACAGTAGCAGAGAATCTAAGAAAACCAGTGGGTAAACAGGAACCCAGATTCAGAGAGAACCAGTAGGTAAACATCTCTGAATAAGAAAGAACCAACAGGAACCTGTAAGTGAACTGAAATCGAGAGAATTAATAGGAACCCAGAGCCAGTGAGAACCAGTAAGCACACAGAAACTCTGAAGTAGTGAGAACTTTTAGGTGAACAGAAATCTGGAATCAGTAAAAAATAGGAACTCTGAACCAGTGTAAACAGGAATCTGGAACCTGCGAAAACCAGTAGGTAAACAAGAATCAACACAAACCATTAGGTGAACAGGAACTTGTAAACAGTGAGAACCAGTAAGTAAACAGGAATTTATTAACCAGCAAGAAACAGAAGGTAAACAGGAACCTGGAACCAGTTGGTAAACAGGAATCTGTAACCTGTGAGAACCAGTACGTAAACAGGAACTCTCAACAATGAGAACCAGTAAGTTAGCAGGGATCCGGAACCAGCAAGAATCAGAACGTGGATAGGAACCCAGAACCAGCAGGTGGACAGGAATCAGTGGGTTCCAGTAGGTAAACATGACCCTGGAGCAAGCAAAAATCTGACCTAAGTTATCACCAGGAGAAGTACAGGAACCAGGAACAAAAACTGTATGTAAAACAGTAACTTGGAACCAGTGCAAAGCAGTAGGCCAATAGGAGGCCAGAAGCAGCAGGTAAGCAATACATCAGGAAGTATGTTTATCAACGGATGGTATCCAGGAGTCTATGGAGTTTCACAGGAGGCATTTTCCAACAGGAGGTGACTATCCAAAACAGAGTCAGGGATCAGTCCAAGTTTTCTCAAGATGACCGGCTCATGACTGCACAGTAAATGTAGGGTAATGCAATCATTAACCAATAATCCCCCATCGCCATGGAAATCCCTGATGAATTTTGGCATTTTAATAAATGCATCGATAAGCTCTACTGTGACATAAATACACTTGATTGAAATGCACTTTTGTACTTCTCTTAATTGGTGTTCTGGTAAAGTCCTACACCAGATTAATGGCATTCCTTGATTTCTGGATGCTTCTGCTGAGGAGCTTCATGCACCGATAATGACACATGACTGAAGCCTCCGTCAGTGTCACCTCTGAAAATGAAGATGGATGGAAGGATGGATGGAAAGTGATTTTGTTGAGCTGGAAGTTGCGGTGGTAATGGGTGAACGTAATTGCCACCCGCCGAGCGGCTCAATGTGCCTGTAACCCTCTTGTTTTAGTTCCATTTAAGAGCAAGCTTTTAGGCACTGGTATTGTTGGTGGCTGGAGTTTTCTGGGTTGCTTTAAGATGTTACGGCCAGAATGAACCACAAAGCATTTGTCTCTTGCATTTGAAAGAGTTCACCGGACCGAAAACTAAAAACATTATTTATCCACTCGATGTTTAATCCGGCGTTGGTGGACTTGTGTGGGAAACAAAGTGCTGTTGTTGAAATTCAGACGTTCAGTGTTCTGTAATTAATTACTGAGTCGCCTGCTTCATTATGAGCACATTTCTGTCACACCTACGTCGACTAAAAGCTTTTTTTGTCCATCTTAGATACCTCTGCACTCTTTGGATGTGGATTTTAATGATTATGAGGAGGTTCTGTGTTGCTAATCTATTCATTATTGAGGTGTTCCTGGAATCTCAGGAGTCGTATAATAGGTCAAAAGTATTTATTAGCTGTGCCAAGCTCTTGGTTACATGTAAATGCTTTATCATTTTCTGAATGGAGACCAATGTCTGAGGTAACAAACACCTTAAACAATTTACCGTATTTTTCGCCGTATAAGACGCACTTTTTCTTCCCCAAAACTGAGGGGGAAAAGTTGGTGCGTCTTATACGGCGAATGCTGAGCGCTGCTGAGCGTATGGCGGTCACGGCCGTAGGAGAGGCGTAAGAGAAGCAAGCCCTTTTAACATTTTTAATATCTTTAATTATATTGCAGATTTCTTCAATTGAGTTTTGAATAGTCAATATATAATTGGAGATATCTCAAATTCACTTTCTTACTAGGGCAATTACAATTGAAAATATCTCTAAATGTCTTTACGCAATTCTATTATCCTATTCTATTATTATTCTATTATTAGTCACAATACATATATTCCTATCTTTAAATGCATTTGCGAATAGTCAGGACAGATGTTTAAATGTTAAAAGGGCTTGCCATGACGCGGACGTCATCGCCCATCTCTGCTCGTCGATCCTAACATAGCGCAGATCATAAGCATTTCAGGAGTGTCATTGTGGATGCATCTTTTTTTAAACGGATGCACATTTTAAAAAAATAAAAGGGTTACATGTGGCCATGGCCATGGTCAATCTTTCCAATCTGTGCATCTATAAATGTGACCTTTCTTTCTCCCTCTTGAATCTGATCTCCTCTTTCGTTCTGTTCCCCATCAGTCCATTTGTTTTTATCCCTAGTAAATCTATTTTTTTCACAGTCAGCTTGTCGTCCAACTCTGTCCATCCAGTTAAACCCCCCCCCCCCCTCTCTCATTGTACACACAAGCCATTCCTTGTTTGTGCTGTGGGCTGATTTTAATTTGTCAAAACTGTTTACCGGGACTCTGCCAGGCTATTACCATTGTGTCATCGGGAAACAGATAGGTAATGAAAGACAAAAAATGGAGACTAAAGAAGAAGGAGAGGGGGTTAATTTGGACAAAGGCTGTTGGGTGGGAAATATAAAGAGGAAGCACAGATTCATTATTCAGTAATTTTTTATTCCAAAATCAATTACACTTGAATACAGATGAGCCAAGTTTTCTATTAGTGTTGAATTCGTCAAATATTTACTGGTTGGCAGAGAGGGGGCAATGTCAACTATGTTAATGAAGCAGCCTAAAGTATACAACCTGCATGTAATGAGCTCATCAACTTTTATTTCAAGAACTTTTTCACTTTTAAGGACTAGTTCCATTAAACCTTGTTCATTGTTCAATCAGACCCTTTTGTGTTGATCGTGGCAGAATTAACTGCTGTAAAAATCGATTAAGTCAATTTTTTAAAAATTTTTTGCAGTGTCTCAATCTACCTCTAATCAAAACTATTAAATAAGTTTTGGGAAATCCAGCATTTTTACTCTTTGATTGCCAAGATCTTACATACGAAAAAAACATTGGCTTTGGGGGATTTTTAACTTTTTGTCTAGCACCAGATTTTAATTTTTTTCCCTCAATTATTAATTGTGCCCCATTGACTTCCATTATAACAAAATTTAGTCCCATGACACCAAATAATCATGTATGGTTTATTGCTGGTGACCATTCCTGCTGGGTAAAAAGTTGAGATTCTGTTGATCACCGTTTAGAGCCATTGTGCACAATTAAGCGTAGTTTCTGACCAGTATAAAAATTTAAATGGAGTTACATTTATAACTTTGTGTGCTCATTTAATAATGACATGACATTATCTGACAATGACATAAAGATGCAATGCTTTTGTTTTTTGGCGTTGAAAAAAAAACGCATTAAGGGAGGGGGTGTTGGACTTGTTTCATGTGGGTTTTATGCAAATTAGCCAATGATAGCAAGTTTTCTTAATGCAGAGTTTCAGACAAATGTGTCATAAAACACAATCAGAGATTCTGACTCAACTCAGAGATGCAACAAAGAAGATGAAGATGATTTGAGACAAATTGTAGGTTGATCCATGTTTTTGGTTCGTGTGTCTTTAAGATATGAATATGATCACTGTATGTGTAGATCTGGGTTACAGTTCCCCAAGTAGATGGGAAATGCACTGGTACCACTGTTCCCTTTGATCTAGGGAAGCTTCCGATGCTTGAAACACAGCCCTGGGTGGTAATGCTCATATTTTGGGACTTCAAAACTCACTGAGGTTTGGTTCAAACCACTTTTAACACTTATTTTTGAATTAGGAGAAACGTGGCATATTTCAGCACATTTGATACCTTTAACCAAAGACATTTAATAATGGTGTGAGGTTGCGATAATTATTTTCTTATTAGGTATAAATATTTTAACTTTCTTTAATGCTTCATTATTTTTCCTGATTGACTATTCTTCCAGTTTTTGGGTACAGAGTGACCTGAGATTTGTCATGACATTACCTTTAAACTGTTAACTCTGTCTGTAAACATGTTTTTCTCATCTAGTAATTTGATTTGTCAATGTCTTAGTATTATCTTAGTATCTTAGCGTTAGGGGTTAGCCTGACGGTGGGAGGCTGGAGTGACAAAACTAAAAAAAAATGCAGATGTTACGAAAATGTTGTTTTATTGGTGTAGAAATCCCAGAGAAAGGCATGACAATATTTACAGCTACTTGGATTTGACTATACAGACACACCATACTCCTACAACAACCCACACTAAATGGAAGTCTGGGAGTCCTTATATGTTGCAGGCTCCGCCCCTGGATCATACCATTTCACCATTTCATGTGATGGAAATATTTCAAAGCTATGGGCACAAACAGAGCAAAAATGAATAAAAACAGTAAAGCACATACAAACTCAAAATACACTTATTCACAACACAATTCAGACAAAACATTGCAAAAACAAACAAGTTAACAGAAAAATGTTGTTGTGACCCTGATGATGTCATCATCCAAGATGGTGGAACAGTATGGCATGGTAAAGATTGAGTATAAAAAGACCGGGTTTTGAACTGAACAGGTTTGGTTCTGAAAATGAAAAATGGTAAGTGAATGCAATGTATTTTCCATGAAATGTTGAGCAAAATGACTTTGAGTGTATTTATTTCAAAGTATGTTTCTGAACTGAACATAAACACAAACAGAGCAAACCAAACACTTCACAGATTAACATAAAACGCAATCAAAATGCTCACAGTTTTATCCAACTGTGACACTTAGTGTTGTATTTAAGATTGATTGCCCCCCTCTATTGGACTATGGTTGAGAAAACTAACATGTTTGGCTCTGGAAAAGCGCACTTATATAATAAGGAAAAAAGCCTCTGAATTTTGTGATATCTGGGAGGTGTTTTTGAATTTTGTGAAAAATGGAGATATTGAAGAAGCTTTGGAAATCTGAAATTGTGGAATGTAAAATGGTGCTTAATGTAATTATTATTATTTATTTATGTATTTATCTATTTTTTTTTCTTTTTATTATTATTATTATGTTTTTATTATGTTCTTATTTTTTCTCCTAAGCCTGCCTGGGGTTTTGGGTATTGGGGTTTAAACTCTTGTAAATCAATAAAGACATGTTATACAAGATTGATTGCCAAGCCCATTTAGGTTGCATCCTAAATAAATATTTTGCTATTTTTAGCAGTTCATAATTCGACTCCTTGATATTTTTTGTCTCATTTTCCACCACAGGTATCTGCAATCACTCATTCATTCATTCATTTTCCAACCTGCTTATTCCCTTTTTAGGGTCATGGGGGTCTGCCGGTACCTATCTCCAGCGCACATTGGGTGAGAGGCGGGGTACACCCTGGAAAGCTCATTACTCCTGATTTAATCACACTCTAATTTGACATTAATGTTTCTTGGAACGTTTGAGTGAAGGCCACTAACACATGACTGTCCACTTTGGTGGACTGATCCTTCCTCAAGTGGAGCAGTTTATCTCTCTTGTGGTCTTACCAACCAGGAGAGATGATGGATCCATGGAACAGGAGATTGACAGATGAAGCTTTTTCAGTAGTGCGGTCAGTTGTAGTGAAAGTCAGGCGCTTACCCTTACCTATGTCCATGAGCTCTTGATCATGATGAAAGGATGAGATTCCAGATATGGGTGGCTGAAATGAGCTTCCTTCACAGGGTGGGTGGGTTCTGAGTAGTCGTCAATGCTCCTACGAATTGAGAGAAGCCAGCTGAGGTGGCTCAGGAACATATGTCGAATGTCTACAAGTCAAAAGAAAGAAGAAGAAAGAAAACAAAGATTATATTTATTCAGTAATGTTTTTTAAATCAACAACTGTGTAACCTGGTTCTTTTGCTGAGCAGTCACATAACTTCTGCAGTGTAAAAAATATAGGTGTGGCCTGCCTCATGATAGGGGGTGCTGGTGACCCCAGAAGTTATGACGCCTCGGGTAAAGGATAATAGAATTAGTAAGCTACAGTAAATAGTTAGCAGGGGAAGTTCAGAGGTCCATTTCTTCTTATATATTGTTTAGCCTGATTTTCACTCAAGAAATTGACTTTAAATTTAAAGGAAGACCAACGCTTGAGTTAGGTATGCTACAGACAACAGGCCAGGGACAGAGAGAGACTTTTATAGCTGATGAAAGAAAAGGAACACTTCCACAAACAAGCTATCTTTTTTTCTTTAAACTTATTGGTGCATGGATTTCATTTACAAGTAGATGTGAGATGTTTTTTGTGCAAAAAAAAAAAGCATTATTGGTTTCCAATCTACTGATGAATACGCTACTCTGAATATTGTTGGTCTTACAACAAGAGGCCTGTCTTTTCCCTGTTCTTGCATATTAATGAATGCTATCCCATTAATTATTCCACCAGATTGGAATCTCGCATGCAACATTTTGTGAATACCCAACTTAAATTAATCTATTATATTTCGTTGACACATTGGTCATTTTAATTCAGTGTATTATTCTGCTGCTCAAGATCTCTTCTCTCCAAACAGAAACTCTCGATGACTTTGACAAATTTCACAACTTGAACTGTCGACTCCTGAGCCTGGCGTCCGACAAGACTTGTCATGCTTGGTTTGGCCTTATAAATCGCTGTCCCTATTCATAATCCACACCTCACTGTAGCTGAGCAGCCATTTAAATCCTCATTTGTCCTCGGCGTCGCAGAGGTGAAACGATTATGAATAAAGAATTGTTTGGCTCGCACATCCATATCAGTCTGAGCGGTGATGTCCTATTTTTGACAGTGGTATAATGGGCTCTTGAATTTGGTCATTTGTCTCTTGGAGTCCACTGAAGCCTGGGAATTAATGGTAAAAACATGCAAGAAATAGAAGTGTTTTCTCAAAAAGCCACTGTTTATTTTGTGAATATGCCAGAATTGATATCATATTGTTTTTTTTTTATTTAAAAGACGTTGGAAGGTATTTTTAAACCTATTATAAACAGGCTTTATTCGTATTTATAAAATAACATTATTAAAATAATTATTTGAGGTTGCAGCAGCAAACTCCAGTAAATAAACAGGATTTTTTAAATAAACTGCTCATGAGAGTTTATACATTGTACATTTTTCATTTAAAAATGTGTTTTTTCCTTTCCATCCCTGAAAATAGATCTGAGTAGACATGCGTCTTCTAAAGGGGGGCATTTTGGTTGCAATTTTCTTGTAGGCCTCTGCTTCAAGCATTTGCAGGTTTTTGTGAAATATCTAATGTTTTCATACCTCGCCCAAGATATTTAATTATTTCACACTTTTGGCAGCACAGAGATTCCTTTTCTTCTGCATATTGCTTGAGAATGGTACTTTGCTTAATAACATTGTTATTGGACTCTTCTGGGCTAATCATCACAGGTGTCTGAGATTGTTTTCAGTGATCAAAACAGGCGTTAGACACAATGCCATCAATTAGTGGAACTAAAAAAACTAAATTAATCTTTTTAACACAGAAATACTATTTACATAATAATTTAGAAGTGAACATTATATTGTTCAATGGTGCCCTGGACATTAGTGTGGAGGCTTGGCTCCTAATACATCATGTTTGAATTGAATGAGTGCAGGCATAAAATGTCCTATCTAGGATTTGAAATGGAAAGAACAGATGTCTTTCTGATGCTCGATTTGAAAAAGTAGACATAAAGAATACTTTTTTTATTTCTTACTTGCACAGACTTAGTTTGTAAGTAAAAATAATCCACTCATTTCCTTTCCTAAGCACATTTCTGACTTGGCTGTGTCTGGTCTTTGTTGTTTGACTGAGTGGGTCATTAAAAAATCACTTAAACGTCACTTTTTTTGGTATTACGTGTCTTTGTACTTTATTACAACATTGGTTTCTTTTGTTTGCGGTCTTTGTTTAGTTGATGAGCTCAAACTCTCATTAAAACTCTGTAATCAACAAACATCATTTTTTGTTGAGTTTTTAGTTTAAAAAAAATAATGAATAGGATTTTTTTTTACCTTTTTCTTTTTTCATCTGAAAATAGATCCGAGTACACATGCATCTTTGAAAGGACTTGTCTAGAATTTCAGTTTTCATGCAGGCCTCTTCTTCAAGCTTTTCTACAAGTTTTTCGTGAAATATCTAATGTTTTCATACCTCGTCCAAAGTATAGAAATATTTCAGACTTTTTGGCAGCACAGAGATTTTTTTTCCCCCATATTGCTTGAAAATGTATTGTGATAATAAAAACCACAAATATCTCTTAAAAAGTCATAATTTGGTCCCTTATTTCATGTCTTTGGTGATTCTTTGTTGCAGCTGAATTTTTTTAGTCAGTAGCTACACAGTTTCTAACATTCAACGAAACAATAGTTAAATAAACTTGATAACAATAACAGCTATACTGAATGCCCAAGTTTTGACATTCAAAACTAATGAGAGCATAATAAACTAATGAGAGTGCCCAGAGGCCTTCGGTGAACATGAGGAACACATAAACAAGTTGCATGGAAATGTCAGCTCATTCTGAAGAAAAACAAGGCTGTCTGTTCATTAGCACTGATATGGAACAAGATTAGAATTAACTCTGCAACATTAAATATAAATTATTCCATCAGCATACAGTATATTCTCACGATATCAGCTCTGAAAGCTGGTTTCTGTTGGATATTCAGTTCACACTGACACATATTGTACTGCTTTGCTTTATCTAGTGAGAAAGTTTGCTACAGTGACAGATTAACATGATTAAACTGATGGTGAAAACATGAAGATTGTTTTACAAACATATAATCAACATGTCTAATTTAAATACACGCTATTATTATTCTACTCAGAACAGACTCCTGACCTTGTCTGTTTATAATTGAGATTTGTTTATGTAGTTTATAATTCTCACTACTAATAATATGTTCTCCAGTAGAATTATTTCAATAATGTGACAATATATGGAGTACAAACAACATTTTTTAAGGACGTGCTTTGCTATGCGTCTATACTGTGTTTTATTACAATAAAAGTTAAAAGATTTTGGTGTTTTGTTAATTATACAGAAATGCAAAATGCTATAACAAAAAAAGGCTGGCTGTTCACAGATCTCTTTGTCCAAGGACATTAAAAGTGAGGCAAGGGGAATAAAAAATGCACAATCATTAGGGCAAACCACACCTTGGAGAGGATTGTGGAACAAAACCCACTCAAAATCTAATGGAGATTCACGAAGAGAAGCACACACACAGATTTTTGCGTTCAGTTGTGCCACTTGAACAAAACACTGTCCGAAGCGTCTCGTGAGCTAAAGACAACAAAGATTGGACTCCTGCTGTGTGGTCCAAAGTTATGTTCTCAGATGAAAGTAAACTGTAAATTTTGTTCTTCCAGAGTCAGAAAGAAGAGAGGAGAGGCACAGGGTACACATTGCTTGAGGTATAGCGTAACGTTTTCACAGTCATTGATGGTTTGGGGTGCCCCGGCATCTGCTGGTGGTGGTCCACTGTGTTTTCTGAAGATCAAGATCATTGCAGCCATCACTTTTACTTATTTAATTGTAGTGTATGTGTTATTTTTCACATTATGTCACTTTACATTGATGTTTTTTGGAAACATGTCATGGATTTATAGCATTTTGTGAAAAAAAAAAATATTAAGATCTCAACTGTTTTATTTCCCCACTAAAATTAACCAGTTGAAGAACCATTAAAACGAAGATCTCCTAATGTACTCATGTGTGTATGCGATGGTTTTCCTTCATGTAAAACAATTGTGTGCGTATGGAATCCAGATGTTCATTAAGAGCTTTCACATTCCTCCATCCCCTCATGGGATTTTAGTCTATGTTCTCTGTTGACGGGACCTCATCATTTGAGGAGGTTGAGGACAGACAGGAAAGGTGTTTTCTCCAGAAGAGATGCTCTGACAAGGACATGGCTGTCTTTCTGTCCTCGTTTAAATCCCACAGAGAAGGCCAGCACTTGCAGTCAGCGTTCATTAGCATCACTTGCCGGTATGAGGGGATTTAATCGGCCAGCTCTTAATGATGGGACACACTAATGCCTTACAATGACGGCCATCTGTGTTTAAGTTCTTGTTTGAATTGTTCAACGCGTAAAGCATCACTACTGTCTCTGTGGATATCACTAATGCAGGTTTAGTGACGGTAATGAACTTAGCTAATCAACGTAACAATGCAGGAAAACACACTTAAAAGGAAAACACTATTCCTCTGAGTGATTTTAATCTTTTAAGAGCTGGGTAACATATTAGCAGGTAATGGATAATGCGTAAAAACTGCTGGTCTGTGAAATAAACCAAATTGAGCCTAATTTCAGTTTTAGAATTTAGAAGTTTAGTCCAATTGAAGAGCATGCAAAATTTAAATGTTAAAACTTTGTAAAAAAGGGTTTTCTTCTCCATGAAAACGATTAATTCTTGTCATAGCTTAAAAAAACTGATTTTAATTTTTACATGCAGTAAATGATATTTTTATCGTGAAACATTGAAATTTTGTGAAGGAGTTAATGAAGATACTTAATGAAAATGTGAAGAACATAGAACGTTAAACCAGAGATAACATTCTTGTTTTAAGGAAAATAATCTAAATATATTCTTGTTTCAAAAATGTTTACATTTTTCTTACCCGATTGTCAGATTTTTGCTTGATCATAGATTTTAAGTATGTTTACGGATGTTTTTTCTTGTTCTAAAAGAACTTTGATTTGATGACATAAGAGGATTGTAATATTCTTCAAAACTTTAGATTCTAGTTTTAAGATCAGTGGCAAAATCAAAAGCTTGTTTCACAAAGTTTCTTAATTTAAGCAAATAAATGATATAAATACGCATTTTTTTTATTTAAAAAAATGTAAGTCATATTTTTTCTCAAAATAAGCTAAATAGCCTAAAAGTCTAAACTAAAGAATTCTTGTATTAATTAAAAAAAATCTAAATTTAAGCTTTTTCAGCTTTTTTTAGGTTTCTTTTTTGCAGTGTAGACTGTAACAGGTCTCTAATAACATTTTAAAAATCATATCTACAACCTGTTTCCCCCCACAATTCCTTTCGATCAATATGAATTTATTTTTCTTTTTGAAAACTAACAAAAATATAACAACACATGAGAACTAATTTACAGTTATCCAATCCCAAAGTTGTTCATCATGAACTATATATAACAACTTTCTTAGCTACATTCATCTTGCGGTATGTTTAAAATTCCATTCAAGGCATACAGTGGTGTGCAGCTTAAAAACAATATTTCTTTGTAATATTAAATATTATAAATGATCCAAGATGCATCACTTAGTGCTGCACAGAAAGTTGCTTTACAGACATTTGTAGAATTCTGCTCGGCAAAAGCTTTTCTCCTTAGTGAGCGTTAAGTTTTTTTTTTTTTTTAAAGAAATTTCTCATCTTTTAACGTGTTTCTAATGTGCTTGTCTTTGGTTGGCTTTTGTTTTCTCCTCACAGATGAAGCATACACAAGCTCCTCGAACTTGTTCATTTTCTAATGATTCATTTGAGTCATTCGATCAAAAAGTGTACCGTTGATCTGAACGCATTTGTGGCATTTTGAGAGAAAAGGGTGGAGAAAAATAGAAATACTGTGTTTATATCGAGAAAAAAATTATTTTGAATAGTGGCAAAAAAACGAAACTCATTTTGGAGAAAGTCGATTTTTGGCGTTTATCACGTTTTGGTACCAAACTTTTCAAATGTTTCTAATTTCTCAACTTTCATTTTAAAAACACCACATAAATAAACTATTTACTAATGTGAAGACAATGGTTGAGTGTCGGTTATTATACTATTGTTAGTATCTTTAAAACTGTTGGCTGTATTTCAGAACACAACAAAACAAAATCAACATTTTATTTTAAATGTTTTAAACACACGTTCACTTATATGAGGGAGATGGCCAAAACCAAAGAACTATTAAATGATATCAGAAGCAAGATATTATACCTATCCAAGGCAGGAAGTCTACTGGGGTTCCATTTAAAAGTAGACCGTTAAAAGTCCATTTATGTTCCAGTAGATGCTTTCCTCCAAAGCGAGTTTCAAGTCAGGGGACAGTTAATCAGAGGAAGCCCTCAAAGTACCAGTACAAGTCATAATGATGTGCATTACTGCATTTGGAGCATGTAAACAGCATTAATGAGACCCTCATTTGTTGCTGATGGCTGTTGCCATGGCAACCTTCCAGGTGAAGATCATTAGGAAAGTTCATTGTCTTTCATTACTCCCTTCACCAAATGAGTTGCAACTGCTTGATATGGAACAGAAGAACCTGCTCCCCACAGTGTCCCATTCAAGAGCCCTGGGTCCCGACAGGGTTTTGCTGGCTTTGAAGAATTAATAAGAGAAGATAAGGAATAAGTGTTTTTCTTTCGGAATAGGAAAATTCCATTTTTTGCAAAAGCTCAGATAAAAAAATAAAATAAGATAGAATATATATATATATGGGAAAGCCCTGTTTCAAGTTCCCTGACAGTTTTTAGATCATGTCCAGGACTGTGAAAGCTCTGACATATTTTAATCTGAAGCTTGTCTCCAGTGGTTTAGAAAAACCTCAAATGTAAGAATTTCATCTGCATGGATGCTCTGTAGCTTGCGTTTGAAGATATATTTGGCCTGTCTGAAAACGACAGGAAGAAAAACATGGAGAGGTTAATGAGAAAAGAGAAGTGGAGAAGGGCAGCAGTTTGACGGGCAGCGGCGGGATAATCAGGTCACGCAGACGTTTGGGGGAAACCCCTGAGCAGACACCACAGACATCTCTTACAGTCTGACGGGAGCCCAGTTCTGAGCTATTTCCCAGAAGTCTCTTCTGTGTGCCGCTCACATGACCACTGATCTTCAGTCATGCCCAGTTTGAGCTGCATTATGGGAACTGTGGGGTGCTTGTAATGGAAGCTATAGAGATGTGCTAATTTTCTGATGTCCTAGTTTTAAAGCAAGAGTGTAATGACCGTTCAAACAAGCGTCTGTTTGCTTTTTGCCCAGTTGGGTCGAAGGTTCTGTCACTTGATTTCTCACAGGTCCTTCTGAGTCTCGATCGCCTGTGTCTTCTTCAGTGAGAGTGAGGATGAGCTCTTCCCTTCCACCTCAGCAGACCAAGAAGTGTGAGAGACAGCTGAATGCGTTGCTTCCAGCTATGTGTGTGAGGCGTGTCAATGTGTCAGAACTCAAGCTCTGTAGAGTCCAGTGTATTAAGACATTCCCCAAGGCTACAGCAAAGGGCTGCACACTCAAAGGTCAAGCGTTTGCTCTTCTTTTCAGTAAAGACAACTGTTAGTACTGAGGAAAACAGGCCAAAACTTCTTTCAATAAGCTTCAACTGCGACATCATGATGATGGGATGGTTAAAGTAGCCCCGTGAATGGATAGTTTTCAACTGTTTAGTGTGTTCATTCTAAACAAAGTTAATAGACTTTAAAAAAAGCTTTTAAAAGAGATTTAACAGAAAACACAGCATTATTTACCTGAAATATGTAGACATGATATAGTCAGAAGTACGCTGCCTTTGTCTAAGAGAAGATGAAGCAGGGGGAAGGAGCAATTCAGAAAGAAGACCCTCTCTCTGAGAAAAACGGGACACAGCTGCTGGATGCCCTTTTAAAAGCTCATCACTTCCTGTTTGTGATGTGATGTATTTCCTGTCTAAAAGATTGATTTTTAATCAACAGCAATAAAAAATATATTTTTCCTTTATAAGTTGTTTACGTTTTATTTCAGTGTGATATTATTATACCTCTGGATATACCGGTACTCTGGTCACATGTAAAACTTTCTTATGACACATTCTGATTTGCATGTGTTAAACATTATTTGAGACATTTTTATCGTCTGTAACTGAAATTAATTTCCGACCTCATTAAAACAAAATTTCTGGGGATGTAATATATATTTGTCCCAATCCCTTTCTATGCCACGTCAGAACCTCATAATTATTTGTGAGCCTGAGCTCACTTATCCAATGGGATGCTGCCGTGTATTTATCACCAAATTACTCTTGTTTCTTGACGTGCTTTCAAAACAAATAACATCTATTTATTTGTGTTTAGGTTTTTTCAGTTTTTAGTTTTACCATTAGGACACTTGTACGGTTCATGCTGCCTCACTTTCTGCCAAATTTCCATCCGTTATCCAGGTGTGTGCTAGCGGTTAGAAAAGGTAAGGAAGAGGACCTGTCTTGCTAGGGAAGTCTCAATTTAGTCCAAGCGAATGATGGGCAGAGAGGTCCTCCATGCCAGGAGAACCTGCAAATTGCTTTTGCTGCTACTTAATTCCAAATCACTGCGATGGACTGGCGACCTGTCCAAAGTGTACCCCGGGCTCTTGCCCAATGTGCACTCTAGATAGGTGACCCCAAACCAAATCAGAGCCCATCTCTAATATTTGACTTATTGGTGGCTGTGTCATAAACGTAAATCCTACCGTTTTCGTAACACCAACCCCTCCTTACACAACAGGACACACCCACTTAATTTGCATGTTTTGAAAGGGATCTCTGGCAGAAGGAAACTGGCGCTGTGAAAATTACGTACCTTCACTTTTGCCCTCTTTCAAAATCCTGCCATATTTTTTTTTTTGTCAAAACTTGATAATGGCTTTGTATTCCTGCTCAGTGTCTTTGTTTTGTTTTTTTAAACCTGATAACCAATCTAATCCAATCCACAGCGCACTTTTCGATCATGTGACTGGAAGGAACCAACAGCCATCTAGACACAATGGCAACATGTTAAAAAGATTAGAAATTAATGCATAAATCATTTTTGATTGTTATTTATAGTTGTATTTTTGTTCATTGTTCATTTTTATGAAATTACTGAATGGTCTGAAATAGTTTTTTTATGCAGGGGGGGGGTGTTCTACAATTTTGTGGTATTCTGTAAATAAAGATTGTGTGTTAAATGCATGTTTTATGTTCAGATCTGATTTTGTTTTAAGTTCGTTTGAGACTCTGTTGCAGTTTGAAATAGAACTATCGAGTTCTAATGCAAACCCTTTCTTTGGGGAAGAAAACAACCTTTTCCTCAATATAAAATGTATAGATTGAAAGTGTTTTGGAACCAAACTCTTTACAATTTTTCCTGAATTGGATTGTCGACCGTTTACAGGCTAACTATACCATTTAAGTTGGAAAGTTACCGATTTAAGAGGTTTTAAATGTGAGTTCTGTCACTTTTTTGGGCTGATGGTAGCCTGGCAAAACACTAATTGCACTTGGTTTGTACTTTATTTAAAAACTATTTGCATCATTCAGGTTAAAAGAACCGTAGCTTTCTAAAAATATAAAACATGCTTAGCTTTTATGTATTGTATTGTCAAAGTTAACACTTAAAGCATGCAATGTCCTGTGGGAATGAAAAAAAGCCACATCATATTAAAATGACCATGAAATTTGGCAAAATACTTTTAAATCTCAATCGACTCTGTCCTGTTATGCAAGCATAAAACTTTGAGGTGAGCTCGGACTAAAATGAGGAAGTGTAAACGATCTAATCTCTGATAACATTCAAATAGTCCTGAAATACATTATACTGCAGAACTTACAGAGAAAGATGGGTTCTATAAATTGCATCACTTTCTCTGGGACTTTTATGACTCAGCAGCTTGGACAGACTGTGCTCAGGTGTGCCGTCAGATGCATACAGTGGAAAAAAATGGAACCCTCAGTGGTAGAATTTGAAAAGCATGTTCATAATTTTGATTTAGGACAAGAAACTAATTTTTACTAGCTCTTACATGCAAATAAACCCCTTTTGTTCTTGTTTTGTTTAAAAAAATCTACCCTAAGCCATTCAGATTAACAATATCCCAAATGTTTTCTATGGGTTTAAGGTCTGAAGAGTTTGCTGGTCAATTAAGGTCAGGGATTGACCAGCAAACCCCAATCGCACCATGATCCTTTCACCAGGTACTTGTAGCTTTGACATTGTGTGGAGGTGCCAAGTCCTGCTGCAAAGTCAAATCTGCATCTCGATAAAGTTTGTGAGTAGCGTGAAGTGATCTAAATCTTCTAGGTAGACCTCTGTGTTGACCTTGGAATTGAGAAAACACAGTGGACCAACACTAGCAAATCACGTCACCCCAAACTATCATTGACTGTGGAAACTTTGCGGTGGACCTCAAGCAATGCGGATTCTCTCCTCTCTTCCTCCAGGATTTAGAACCTTTATTTAAAAAAAAAAGGCAAAACTTACTTTGATCAGAGAACATCACTTTGCAGCACCCAGCAGCAGTTTTTTTGTCTTTAGCCCATGAGATGCTTCTGACTCATGCTGAAGAGTGGATTAAGTGTGGCATGTCTTGCATAAGTCTGCGTGATTCTAGAAGCACTGACTACTTAATGGAGTCCGGTCTGTGTGGATCCCCCTGTATTTTTAAACAGGTTTTGTTTCACAATCCTCTCCAGGGAGGGGTTAATCTTTTAAACTACTTGTAAACACCTTTTTCTTTCCTTTTTTCTGATAGCTGCTTACAGTTATTTTTTTATTACAATTATTAATTATACTTTTTTGACATCCATCAAGAGGTCCTTTATAACAAAAAAAACTTCAACCCCTTAAATAAAAAAAATCCAGAAGTCACTGTTAACTTTTAAATATGTTTGCATTAATTTTTGTGGATTATTTCACTGCTGCTCTTAGCCTTTTATGTACTATCCCTTAATACCATCAACTGCTATTCTGAGCCTTGACACGTTTTCAAAGAGCATGACCATCATAAAGGAGAGGAAGAAATGGCAAGAGAGATAGAGGATAAGCGGAAGATTGCCAGGGGAGAATTTCATAAAGAGGCCCCATACTGCGTGGAAGAAATTGAGAGGGAGACCCTGAGCGTGGCATCATGCTGTCACAATCTCAGATGTGTTAGACCATTTACAAGAAGAGCCTCACAATCTGGCTTCTGGAACCCGGGTTCAGATGATCTGCTCCATCCCAGCAGGAATAGACAATGAGTTTGGGATGTAATTGAACCCTGGAGCTAATTGAAAGCTTCTCGCTGCAGTCTTTTGTCATGAAGCATGTCTCCAACATTTAAGAATCAAGATGCTGCAAGATACGGGAGAAGTCTTTGCAGGTGTTTACTCAGGCTGAAGAATAATACAGGGCCAGGGAGTCCTGTCATCTAATCAAAACAGCGTATTCAGTGACATTTGAGACTCTGAGCCTCCTATACCGCCAGGGCCTGACTTCGCCTGGGTGACATTTCAATTGAAAGGGAAACTTTGAATGTTAGATGCTGCGCTTTACATTGCACAGCATCAATCAAAAGAATGGAAAGGGAAATAGATTATGAATACCAAAAATACTGAAATAATTTTCGATTTTACACACAGTGTTGAGCTGCACACCTATAAACTAACCTTGATCGCGCCGTCCCAGTAACATTGCACATCTATCGATTTACCAGGTTAAATAAAGAAAGAAAACACAGTGTTATTTTGGTTTTTAGATGCCAAGCTGGCAGTTATAGTGTTGTAAACATCAGAATCAATTTTTTTTACCACCATAACTGTTTATGAAGCATCATACCGTATTTTTTTATTTGCATAAACGATGTCAATTTTTTCAATACCTGTGTTTGTGTTTTCATGGTGGCACCTAATCATCACTACACACGTCTAATCTCCTTGTTTCCTCTTCACACCATCACTGTCCTGTTCTCATTTGCACTTGTCCTTTCTATGCCTTCACTTCTCATTTCCTCGCTCTCAGTCTCCAACGGTTCACTCCTCCTGACTCTCCATGATGGCTTCTTGCCTTCTTGGACCTCCAATAGACTTTGTTGTGTTTCCTTCTGGGCTAAAAACTCCTCAAAATTTTAAGAAAATACATAGCATTTTGTTGGTTGTTTGATGTCAAGCTAGCAGTTGTAAACATTAGAATATAACTTTGTTACCACCATAACCATTTATTAAGCATCATACCGATTTTTGAATAAACGATGTACATTTTTCACACTTGCTTGCTATGCCTGTGTATCTAATGTGTCTACTCTCCTTGTTTCCTCTTCATCCCATCAGTGTCCTGTTCTCTTTTGCAGTTCTCCTTTCTTTGCCTTCACTTACTTCTCATTTCCTCACTGTCAGTCCTATGGTTCACTCCTCCTGAAGCTCCATGATTGCTTTTTGCTTTCTTGGATCTCCTGTACGCTTACTTGTGTTTTTTTTTTGTTGTTTTTTGGGGGGGTCTACTCACCTCTACTCCCATCATCCTCTCTGGAAACATTGCGGTTTCCGCTGCTTCCCGGGTCTGCTTCCCACTGTTGGACCTGGAATGATGGTTTACACTGAGGTTCTGCGCTGCCAGTTAAGTATGTGAATAAAAGTGTACATAGCTCTTAATATTGTTTCCCTTCTTCCAGCTACCGTGTAACACACACTAACCGAAGATCCAGAAGAAAGTGAGTGTAGATACATCACCATTGCGATAACTGAAATGTAATACGAAATACGTGGAAGTAGTGCAAGTAGCCCATTGTTATATTTAGGTCTTGTTTTAATTTCTTATTGGGCTTGTTTTACACTAAATTGTGTTTTTGCGTATATAGAGCCTAAGTATCTGACGAGTGCACCATGGGGTCATGCAACCAAATAGGCAAGGACCACCCCTGTTCTGACCCACTGTTTTTGTGATACGAAAACAGCATCAGATGACCTTCGCCACGGCAGCAGCAGCAACTTTACATTAAAACCTCTTCGTCTCTTCAGCCTCATGCTAATGTCACCTTTTTCCATTTGAAGGTTAGGACGAGCGGGAGGTCAGGACACGCACCTCTTCCACTCAGACACAGCACCTCAGGTGCAAAGAGCTGAAAATAGGCTTTAGTGTATCAGATGCATACAGCACATGCCTGGGCCTGCGAGCAGCCATCTTGACCTTTCTCACTCTTCATTCCCCAATCGCATCAGCAGTCCCTTAGCCAATCAGAGCATGGGGAGTTTGCAGGTCAGCACCAGCACTTCAAAGGAGCAGACTGAGAACATTGTGTGACCCCAGTGAGGTGCTGGCTTTATCTGACAGCTGAAATGAGACTGCATTTCCCTGCGAGGCGCTGTTGGGCCAAGGAGACACGCACCATCCTCAAACAAGCTTTAATGTCAAGTAATCTCATTGTGTGGGGAAATCGTGTTGTGGGTGTTATCGCTGAGGTCAGCCGATGGAATGTAGAGCTGCCAAAGGTAAATAGAGATGAGAAAAACTGTTCAGACTGAGAAGAGGTCGAGATTTAGTCGATGTGCAACGTTTTCTTTCATTTAAAACTATAAAAATACCATTTTTAAAGTATCATTTATATTATTTGTCTTTCTGTATTTTGATCGGAATTCTATTTATATTATTTTGTCTTCCTTTTCTTGATTAATGGATGTTGGTTTGTAAAAGCCTCCACCGAACTTTACCAAGAATTCCAAACTCCTCTTACTCTGGTTGCCATATCTTTTTACGATTGGTACGCCAATTCTGGGAAATCACTAAGAGTGCTGGGAACTTTTCCATTGACTTAACATGGGGTTATTCTGTAACTCGACCTGAGAATCTCACAGAACTGACCACATTTCTGAAGTCTGTGCACGAACATACAGACCTCTGTGCAAAAATATTTGAGTATTTGAAAAGTATCTAGAGGGGGTTACAGTTTTACCATTGCCTTACAATGGTCATTAAAAATAAATGGAATTTTACATGTTTTTTTTATTTTATGTTCAATCATTTACCAAATATATCTATTTTTGATCAATATTGAATTAGTAGTTCTTACTTCAAATCCGTTTGTCCCTGAATGTCATCCTTCCATCGTTTCCCACCTTAAATCACGACTGTCCTCTCAACAGATGTAGGATGCTTTCAAGACACAAATATACGGCTATTTTAAAGTGCTTATGCTTGCAAATGAGGACTTAAGGCCCAATCAGACCAGTCCATGACTCACATTTCAACCACAGTGGCACCTGGGCAGTTCACATGTCGTCACTGTTTTTATCTTGTTTTGAATAAGCAAAATAAAAAAAAAATGTTTATATATGTTATCTGACAGTACAGTATTTTCAGCAAACATTTGAGTATATCTTTTAAACGCAATGGTTTATAGCTGTATGGATTCATAGCTCTTCTTACTCTTGAAAATAAGTCGACATACTGCTATTACGGGTTAAATATGCCGTGGCACAATATATTGTGATGTGGAACTTCTAGGAGATATCGTCTGAGAATGCCCCCCATGTGAAAGCAGTAAAGCTGTATGAGAAACAAGAGAAACATCGACTGAGTGAACAAACATCTGCACTGCCCCTGTTCTGTTTTTGGATACATTTATTCTTGGTTTAAATTTAGTCTTATTTACAATTGTTGTGTTTGGGTGTTTATTATATTTTTAGAGTTTGGTTGTGGGTTTCCTGGGTCACATGACTTTGCCACGCCCATTAATAACATGGCTTCTGTATAAAAGTAGCACACATGGTAGAATGCTAGGAAGCTCGGTCTGGCTAACATTGCTCCTCAACAACTAGCTCCAGCTTGTATTGTCTTGTGCCTCAGCACCATGACTAAGTGTGTATTTTGCTTACCTTTCTTTTTTTTTAAGCTTCTGGGAAGATTTCTAGTGGGTTTTTTAGATTGTTTGTGTGTTTGTAAAAATTGTTTTGGTGCACACTCATGGTTACTAGAGGCTGAATGATAATAAACAGTCGGATAACACACAATCTTTGCTTTATGGTCTATTTTCTAATGACACCCTGAAATGGTTTCGTGTGCAAATGTGTGATGGACAAACAATTTCAGCTTTTTTCTTTTATTGATGCGGTTCAAACCTGGATCAATGCAAGGTACACTGTTAAAAATAATAGTGTCCTCAACATAATTTAACACTTTTAAAATGTGTACTTTTGGGACTATTACTGTTTACTCATTTTCTTAAGGCGTTCTTTCTTCTCAATTAAAGCAATCTCAATTGACAGTAATATGCAAATTACACAAATATGTCATCCAATGAAATATATCTGTCGATGCTTCAAAAACAAGTGTGAACTGTTTTTTTTTTTTTTAATATAAATAACCTTTGTATTTTCTGAATGTGTTTGCAATCCAAACAGTTTAGCCATGTTTGAATCCCAGGTCCTCTGAGAGCGGCACATATGAAGCCAGTCCCCGTTTTGAATTTCAAATACATCTCAACAGTTCTCAAAATTCACCCAGAACTCAGTCTCTCGAGAACAAAGCAGGAGCTTTTTTGCAAACAGCCCCATATGCTTAATATGAATCTCAAATGGTGGTCCATGGAAATGTACGTCCTTGCTGGGCAAAACTCTAGTGTTTTATGTAAAATTGAATGATTAACATTTAATCCAGGAGGTCAGATGGTAAACAACAGAAGCTATGGAACTCGCATTATTTGGTTTCATGCTCGATTCAGTATTTATCTCTTTTCTTTTATACAGATTCATTCCATTCAAAGCCATACCAAACAAATCAATGCATTAAATTGGAGTAATGCTCCTAATGGTTCCCATTCAGAGCTTGCTATTTGGGTTTCAGAGGGAGGTAGGGTGTTCCTGCTCAGCTACACAAGCTACTGAATAAGAACTAAATTGAAAAATCCATTGTGTGCTTTTCTCCTGCAATGATTTCGGTCTCCCGCTTCCTTTGTGGCACACAACACCTTAATCTAACTCGTATTTGTATGAAATAGGCTACATGCATATGCTGATATTTTGCTTTTCTGTAGAGATTGTTATTGTCTGTTTTGTAAGGTTTAAAGTGAATTGAAATAACCTGAGAAAATTATTTGAATGTGGCCATTTCCTGGTTTTAAGCTCGAAAGGCTCATGCACACTGAACATTTTGCTTGTGTTTATTGCCAATGTTTAACCCTTAGATGCCAGTGGTGATTTTGAGCAAACTTGAACTTGCTCTAATAAATTATCTTTAAAACAATTTCTCGATTTGTACTTTTTTTCTGTAACTTTTTTTCATTACATTACACAATAATTTAACTACAGACCTGAAATTGCTCCAAAAATTACAATTCAGAGTATTAAATTTTGTCTTTTTTTACAGCAAAAACCTTTTTTACAAACCTTGTTTACAAAAGTGTTCATCATAAATCATAAATTCCCTAAAAAGCAAGGTCAAAACAATGTGAAAATCACATAAAAAAATTGGTAACCCTCTCGTTATACACTGTTCCAAGCACTTTTTGTGCCAAAAACACTTGCCATATCACAAGTCTTGTATCTCCATGGTTATCCCTTCTTTTCACCACTAGATGGCACTGATGGCAGAGATTTGAGAGCTGTAAAATGAAACAAACACTCATTTTTT
>SRMA01024225.1:0-94454 GCA_007224835.1 Danionella cerebrum
ATTTTCCTGAGCTGAGATAGGTACATGCAAAAGTGGTTGCTATGGTAACCAGTCTGGTTGCTATGGAGGGGTCAGTGACCTAACACATTGATCCCCTTGTCAATACATCAACCCCCATGTCTCTATGACTTTCCAAAGCTGAGATAGAGCTGCGCCATATTAGTTGCTATGGTAACCAGTTTGGTTGCTATGGAGGGGTCGCTGACCTAATACATTGCTCCCCATATCTATACGGGTAAAATACAGCAGCCCCCATCTCTCTATGATTTTCCTAAGCTGAGATAGAGACATGCCATATTGGTTGCTATGGTAACCAGTCTGGTTGCTATGGAGGTGTCATTAACATATGTTTCAGCTGTCAGTATGGGTGCAGCTTACCAGCCCCCAAGTCTCTAGCATTTTCCTAAGGTAAGATAGAGATGTGGCAATATAGTTGCTATGGTAAACAATTTGGTTACTATGGAGGAGTTAGTGACATCATGTTGTAATCTACTTTCCATTTAGACTAATATAAAGCAACCCCCATGTCTCTACTGTGTTCCGTTTAGAAGATATTTGACGTTGAAAGTTATGTCAAAAAGTGGGTGTGGCTTAATTAATTTATGTTAATTCACAAGCAATGATGGGCTGGATAAGTAATTTGCTTTCTTAATGCTTGTATGACTTTCCAGTGTCAATCAATTACAGAAGCTCTTTTACATTAGGATCTATGGGGTTCATGCTCCATTCATTTCAATGGGCCATTGAAAGTCAATGAGACACCTTTGACCTACTTATTTGAAATCAGCTTGCACCTGGAGTTATCAACTGCCAGATTTTCAAACGAGTCAGCTGACTCAACTGTCAGATTTTCAAACGATGGCAAATCTGCTGGAGAAAATCCGATTTCCATGCCTCAAACAGATAAAGATTATAGAAGAACCGTAAGACATATCGAAATGATTCTTTCTTTGTCAGAAGCAGAAGACCCTAACGAAGATAATGCTGTAATTTTTGTGAAGGTGTGATTAGAAATAAAAAAATTATGGCGAGCTACAAATAGCCTTCATTTGATTCTGTGCAACTGCTCGTTTCAGAGAAATCCATACCCTCAAACAAATAAGGATTACGAAAGAATGACCAGAGGTATTGAAATATTTCTTTTACTGTTAGAATCCCAAGATTTTAAGGAAGAGAATGGTGTAAATTTTGTGAAGCTGTGATAAAGTTTGAATGATTTATGGCGAGTTAAAAATAGCCTGCGATTGAGATTTTAAACAGAGTCCACCAGAATTTTTGAATGGAGGTGAATGGAGCAATTATGTGCACTCGTTGTGGTTTAGGCCACCTGGAGTAAAAACCGTGTGTTTTTTAAAAATGAAAACAACACCAACTGAAAGAGGACAAAAATCTCTACCATTTAGGTATAAAATGTGTGTGTAAAGGTTAATTTTAGTTGAGAAAACAGTGCAAGTAGCAACAAGACTGAGCTTGCTCAAAGTTAGAGTGAGCGATGACATCACCACTCTAGGGCCCCCATAAGGAATGACTTGGGCGATTTTTGGCCCGAAATTCGCGATTTTTACGGAAACCGCTGGTCGAATCGGTCCGATGAGATATAGCAACTCGAGTGGGAACAGCTTGGGCGACCGTGGAAAGTTTCGTGGCTGTAGCTCGAACGGGCTAGGAGGAGAAGCGTCGTAAAATTTTGACGTAGGAAAAGAGAAGAAGAAGAAGAAGAAGAAGAAGAAGAAGAAGCGGAATAATAACTAGATTTTAAAGTTTGCACGCAAACTTCGATGTTGGCTTGCGTTGGTACCGTTAATACCTATTTTTTTTTTTTTTTTCAATTCCGCAACAATAACATAATCCAACCCCCATGTCTCTATGATTCTCATAAGCTGAGATAGGTATTTGCAAAATTGGTTGCTATGGTAACCAGTCTGGTTGCTATGGAGGGGTCTGTGACCTAAGATATTGTTCCCCATGTCATTGCGAGTAAAATACATCAACCCCCATGTCTCTATGACTTTCCTAATCTGAGATAGAGATGCGCCATATTGGTTGCTATGGTAACCTGTCTGGTTGCTATGGAGGGGTCAGTGAACTAACATATTGTTCCCCATGTCAATACGAGTAAAATACATCAACCCCCATGTCTCTATGATTTTCCTGAGCTGAGATAGAGCTGCGCCATATTGGTTGCTATGGTAACCAGTTTGGTTGCTATGGAGGGGTCGCTGACCTAATATATTGCACCCCATATCTATACGGGTAAAATACAGCAACCCCCATCTCTCTATGATTTTCCTAAGCTGAGATAGAGACATGCCATATTGGTTGCTATGGTAACCAGTCTGGTTGCTATGGAGGTGTCAGTGACCTAACATATTGTTCCCCATGTCAACACGAGTAAAATACACCAACCCCCATGTCTCTATGACTTTCGTAAGCTGAGATAGAGATACGCCATATTGGTTGCTATGGTAGCAGTGTGGTTGCTATGGAGGGGTCGCTGACCTAATATATTGTTCCCCATATCAATACGGGTAAAATACGGCAACCCCCATGTCTCTATGATTTTCCTAAGCTGAGAGAGTCATGCCATATTGGTTGCTATGGTAACCAGTCTGGTTGCTATGGAGGCGTCATTGACATGATATAATGTTTCAGCTGTCAGTATGGGTGAAGCTTACCAACCCCCAAGTCTCTAGCATTTTCCTAACCGAAGATAGAGATATGCCAATTTAGTTGCTATGGTAAACAATTTGGTTGCTATGGAGGAGTTAGTGACATCATGTTGTAATCTACTTTTCATTTAGAATAATATAAAGCAACCCCCATGTCTCTACTGTGTTCCGTTTAGAAGATATTTGACATTGAAAGTTATGTCAAAAAGTGGGTGTGGCTTAATTAATTTATGTTAATTCACAAGCAATGATGGGCTGGATAAGTAATTTGCTTCCTTAATGCTTGTATGACTTTCCAGTGTCAATCAATTACAGAAGCTCTTTTACATTAGGATCTATGGGGTTCATGCTCCATTCATTTCAATGGGCCATTGAAAGTCAATGAGACACCTTTGACCTACTTATTTGAAATCAGCTTGCACTTGGAGTTATCAACTGCCAGATTTTCAAACGAGTCAGCTGACTCAACTGTCAGATTTTCAAACGATGGCAAATCTGCTGGAGAAAATCCGATTTCCATGCCTCAAACAAATAAAAATTATAGAAGAACCGTAAGACATATCGAAATGATTCTTTCTTTGTAAGAAGCAGAAGACCCTAACAAAGAGAATGCTGTAAATTTTGTGAAGGTGTGATTAGAAATAAAAAAATTATGGCGAGCTACAAATAACCTTCATTTGATTCTGTGCAACTGCTCATTTTAGAGAAATCCATACCCTCAAACAAATAAACATTACGAAAGAATGAACAGAGGTATTGAAATATTTCTTTTACTGTTAGAATCCAAGATTTTAAGGAAGAGAATGGTGTAAATTTTGTGAAGCTGTGATAAAGTGTGAATGATTTATGGCGAGTTAAAAATAGCCTGCGATTGAGATTTTAAACAGAATCCACCAGAATTTTTGAATGGAGGTGAATGGAGCAATTAAGTGCACTCCTTGTGGTTTAGGCCACCTGGAGTAAAAACCGTGTGTTTTTTTTAAAATGAAAACAGCACCAACTGAAAGAGGACAAAAATCTCTACCATTTAGATATAAAATGTGTGTGTAAAGGTTAATTTTTAGTTGAGAAAACAGTGCAAGTAGCAACAAGACTGAGCTTGCTCAAAGTTAGAGTGAGCGATGACATCACCACTCTAGGGCCCCCATAGGGAATGACTTAGGCGATTTTTGGGCCGAAATTCGCGATTTTTACGGAAACCGCTGGTCCAATCGGTCCGATGAGATATAGCAACTCGAGTGGGAACAGTTTGGATGACCGTGGAAAGTTTCGTGGCTGTAGCTCGAACGGGCTAGGAGGAGTAGCTGTCAGAATTTTTGTCAGAAGAAGAAGAAGAAGAAGAAGAAGAAGAAGCCGGAAGAATAATAATAAGTTTAAGTGAGAGAACAATATGTTGGCTTTGCAAGCAAGCCAACATAATAATGTTGCATTCTCTTGTTGCTATTGTATCTTTTGTTGCTTTTCTGGCTGTAAAAAACCCCTCTTTGAATTACTTGAAACAGCAGAAGCGCTTAGGAGAATCTCGTTACTCGTAGCACTTGATGATCGATCAACAGTCCATAATAAACACTAGTAGTCACTTTTATTTCAGTCGATCCAGAGGGTCGGTCGTTTGTAGATCTGTGAAAGATGCCACACGTTCAGCCACGCCGCTGGGAGTCGCTGCCGAGTTCATCCCGGGCTTCAACTCCACTTAAAGGAGACGCAACAAAGAACGACCATCATGGGCCTGGTTTACAGCGTACCTCGCTATCGCTTTAAGAACTCGAAATAGGCTCTGGGTCTTTAAACCGAATTCTCCACAGTTATTACACGAGTAATAAGTTGACTTTTGACTTGTGGAATTGTCTTTTTACATAAAATTAGAAAAAGAAGATCCTCCGTTAAAATATGTTTGCCGTTATGATCGAGGCCGTTAGCAAGCGACCATTTTTTACATTTAATACCTTCTGTTTATTTCAAGCTGAATTCAGATTTTACGACACATATTAAGTCGTTGTGAAATAGCAGAAAACAAATTTAGCCCTGATGGAACCGCAGGTTTCTAACAAAGAAGATGTGGAGAGCGAGACGGCCTTGGAGAAATCCACGGGGCAGAGTAGCGCATCTTCCCCTAACAGAGGACGCGGCGAGGGCTGCTTCCACACGGACTTGACTCTCCTGCCCGAAACAAATGGAGCTGCTTCGGGCTCTGGAAGAGTTTTGCGGGACAGGTCAACGAGGACCGTTCCCGGGTGGAGGCAGAGCGATATCTCGTTGGAACCGGCTGAAGTGTCTCGGGAGGGATCTGGAAACCGCCGGAGGAAAGCAAAATGCCCACGGCGCAGGAAGAGCGCAGCTGCCGTGTCAGGCTCATCGGATGCAGGCAGAGAGATCAGCAGCGACTGCGACCTGCTGGATGAGTACGTGCCACTTCTAGCGAAATCTAACATGATAAAGCAATTTAGTGCCAAATCTAAAGGCCCGATAAAGCATTGCATGTTCAGGTCCTGCCATGCATTGAACCTGCAGTGTTTACATCTGCGATTATCAATTGTTCCTGTATTTCTGAGGAGTTGGGGGAATATAAATCAAATGTTTGACACTGCAAGGAGAATCTGAAAGGATGATGCATTATAAATAAAATAGCCTGTTTTTCCATCTTATGACAGGTTTGGAGAAAGCAACGATGAGCTGGGTAATCGAGGTACTTAAAATGACATTTATTCTCTTAAAAAGCATCTAAAGAGACTGTATAACACCTCTAACATTATAGAAACTTTATGATTCCTTATGAAATATCACAATGTGACTAGTGTCTTATTCAATGTCACTAGTAGCGTATATTTTTATTATGTAGAGATTTCATTTTCAGTTTAACAGGGGTTTACATGACATTAATCTGCATAAACCATAACTATGGTATTTAGATATTTTCAAGATGTTACTCACTATCAAAATTGCTATTTTTGAGTTCTTATAAAACTATGATATAGTGCAATTTTCTTACATACACTAATATATACAATGTTATTTAAAGGATGGGCTAAAATATCCCAAGATCTGGTTAATAAGGGAATAAAACACATTTTTAGGTTTATTTGACCCAGCTGCTAGGTTAAAAAGTTTAACCTACTATCCTGGGTTGTTAACATCGAAGAACACTGTTTTTTTGCTTCAACGCTCGACAGTCCCGAATGCATTAAAATAGCTCAGATGTTGTTGTTTTTTTTACTTTAATCCAATAATATGTCAGTTTCTTGTCTAAAGTAGTATGAGTTCTCTAAGGCATTCTTCAGGTTTCCAAATATTCTGCTTATATCTCTTGTTAAAATAATCTGTGTAGTATTTTTACTGTTTTTGTAGTAAAAAGTGTAATGTTTGCAGCTTGGCGGCTTATTCAGAAAAAAAAAACGTATATCTGAGTTAGGAGTACATATGCAAAGTGAAGTAATTAATCAAATCAAGACTTTATTTGTTACATACACTGTTACATGTAGTGAAATTGGACCAATTTCTCCATTCTGTTTAATACCTGTTGCATGACCATTCGTGAAATGTTATCCAATTTGTGATTTAGAGCCAGACAACTCTGCTCACTACTATTTCAATCCAGCCCACCAGCTTAGTGGAGTTTTGAGCTGCTCTGTCTGCTTTTTCCAAATTCCCAGAGCTCCACCTTATCCAATCAGCAAAAACCATGTTATCAAAGCTTAGAAAAAGTAAATATCTTCAAATTCTTTCAGGGACACAGCGGCCAAGTACCAGACAGGACAGTCAGGTTCCCCAGAACATGCTTCTCGTCGAGAAGATGGTGTTGAGTGCATTCAGAGACCAGTTCATCAAATTCATAAATCCCAGGGCATTTAAAAAAAAGCTCTTCATGGTTGACGTCACTTACAGAATAATGGCTAAGGAAACAGGGTTAATTGCTAAGTTTGCAGGTTTTATTTAAGGCATTGCTTCATCTATGTGAAGTCTGTGTGTGTCTGTGCAAAGTTTACACAGGGCTCAGTCAGTAGAGTTTGAACCCCAAAGAAATTATGAAAGCCTCTACATAAATGCAATGGAATTGAGTTGGTCAGACATGAATATCTGGTTCAAAATTAAAAAATGGGTCATCTTTTTTTGCGAACTGAACATAACCAAGTACGTTGATATAATTTTGAATTGCAAAATGTGTGCTATGGTTGTATGTATATACTAAATATATTGTTTAGTTAACATTTCTTAGTGTTTGGGAAGTTTATTACGAAAACTGCAAATGGTTGCTTCATAGACACAAAGTGGAAATAATCAATATTATTTCTGGATATCGGTCATCTGATACATCGCATTACCCGTATTGATTTAATACAATCTCGACCATCAAGTTTAACACATACAAGTATGTTTTAGAATAATATTGACAATATAATTAGTCCCAGTAGTAGACCATTAATTGCTGTTTGAAGGAAATAAAAAGGATCTAAATGTTAGCTGTTTAGTGGTTAACATAAGCTGGCATCTTACCTGTTAAAAGCTTATAATGCCATTATAAACAAATTAAATAAATAAAATGTGATGTAATCAGAAAGCTCAAAGTTTTCACAGTATCGTGCAATTAATGTGTTCTAGTGACAAATTGATATGACACTACTCACTTAAAGAAAGTAGTCATGTTCGTTTTGTTTGTATTTCCAGTTTAAAACACTGAGTAGTTAGAGTGCGTGTGATTTGATTTGTGCCCCTGTGACTCTGTTCTCTTCTAGCGGCCCGCGGCAGACGGGTGCAGATGCGCTCAGGGGCCCGCACCTGCCGGGGCTCGCCTGGGACTGTCTTTAAAATAGAGCCAGAAATGGACAATGACTATGGTACGATCCGTAGACTGGATAATAAAATGCAGAATACCGACAACAAAATATAATTAATTTCTACAATGGTGCATTTTGCTTGCAGCGGAGGCCAATAAATCTGCCGAAAAGACAGGAACAAGGTGATTGCATGTTAATCATGAGAACACATGGACACTTTCTCACGAAAGACCCCATGAAATCACAGTTAATTGTGGGTTTTTATATACAGGATTTGTTGCTAAAGTAATATTTTCATCCTTCACACGAGAAACGAAATCCGGCTCATCAGGAAAAAGTAAAAATGTAAACACGTTCTCTATAAATCGCACAGGAATGAAACAGTGCTCATCAGGCCATTTCTTGGGGTCTTTAGAGATGCCGCTATTAATTTTTTGCACTAATTTAACATTCCCTTTATGTTGCTGTAATTGTTTTAGGGCTGAAAAGGAGGAAGATGATGATGCTATTGATGAAGATGATGTTATGGAAGAGGAAGAATCTCCATTTGTGGATGATCCAAAAGATGAAAATTATGTTCCCCAGTCAGTGAGGTAAGTTTGTGCTCCGTAATCCATCAGCTGTCACTCTCTTACCAGTGGAACATTTACCTGAAAAAAATACTTTCTTCAGCAAATTTGAGTCAAATTATCAAAAGATTTAGTAAAGGAATGTTATTCATTTTACTAAGAGTACCCCCAAAACCAAATATTGTTTAATTAAAAATGTTTTGGGAGAGGTAATGACGGTGTGCGGACATCAATCATTCTATTTCATTTCCTATAGTTCTTATCAGCTGATCTATCCCGTCTGTCACTGACTCAAGGCCTCTGCACACCGGTCTGAATTGAGATTCATATTCAGATGGCTTCTCAGCAGGGGGCTCATTGTCTGCGTAAAGGAAATATTGGTGCGATGATACTCCCGGATCACACTGAGAAACAGGAAAGAGCAAGACATCGACAGAGAAGAAATCATTGAATCGATCATTGAATACTGTTAGTGGCTGATCAAAAGGAGCTGTGAAGATGTGAAGAGAAAAAGAGAGGAAAGAAAAATGTGAAGAAAAAAGAGGATTTGTGGTGCACTGTTTCCTGTACAAAGTCGCTATGAAAATCAAAAGAGGCAGCTTTCATTGGTTGTTCTCCTTGCAAAAAAATGGATACGATATGGCACTTTTTTCGTTGGCACCAATTGCTAAGTCCGATGTGTGATGTCTCGTTGGCGCCAATTGTTTTTCGATCAAGAATCTAGTTGTGCGAAACTTCACCCAGAAAATTCAGGTTTGTGTGAATTGGCCTTCAGTCTGATCAGCTTTCCTAACTTCCTCCCCTTCACCACACTCATAGAGTAGGAAGGACAAGCCTTGTACATTTGTATCAGCTCATAGGCCAAGTCCTGATCTCCTGAAAAACAACATAATAAAATTAAACACTCCACTTTTTTTAACAGGTTCAGTCTTCACAATCCCCACGATATAAATTCTAGGTTATCCATATTTAAATCTATTCAGTTAAACGCATAAACAACTAAACACAGCGGTGTCATGGTTTTCTAAAAAAGTTACTACTTCAAGCAAAAAAAAAAAAAGTAAAACCAAATTTTCCTTTTAGGAAATTAAATATAATGTGTTGGTTTAATGAAAAACTGTCAAACTTTTTATTTGAGCTTTTATTACCACAATATCAATGTTTTTTGTCGCCCACTGGAAATCTGTCAGCATCATTATCACTTTATGAAGAAAACATAATCTGCTCCCACAACTGATAATATTGTGTGGATGAAGACCACTTACTGCGCAAATTCTTCAGCAAGACCAATTTTATATATCAGCAGAGTAATGTTTCTATTATTCAAAATTAAAAGGCTGCTCACAGTAAACACACACCGAACTGAATGCTGTGTACCAAACGGTTCAATATGAAGTGTATTTTTATATCCCTATATGGCATGAATAACTTAATCTGCTTAGACCAGTAGCATTTCGGTATAAAAAGATTTTCATATTAATACCATATTTTCCATTCATAACTCAACTTAATACAGAAATACAAACATTTAATTTTGAAACATATGAGTGAATATCTTTGGCAACATGGCACGCTAATATAACATGTGAAAAAATGTTTATATAATACTCAAATACCTTGCTGGGGTATGTGTCTCTATGGTTTTCTTGTGTCATACCTTTTAAACAGCAACTTTTGTCATAGACTGTCAATTAAGCATTGTACATGTTATTGTCACATGAGATTATGTGAAGAGGCTGCTGATCGTATCGTGATGCTCACGTTCTTTTGTTCCGCAGTGAGGGAGAAGAAGTTGTCAGCACTGATGAAGACGTCCCATTTAAAGATGACTTAAATGACCAGAGCTACACTCCTAAGTAAGAGAGGCTTTTAGCATTTCCTGTTGATCAAGCTCTTCTATGCCTCTTCTCATCTGATGTGATTCTGTGCAGAGATTCTCCAGTAAAGTCCAAGCGCAGACCTCATACTCGACTGAAGGAGAAGAAAGAGAAGGCTGTAGGGAAAGAGTCACGCACAGAGCCTGAGCATGAAACGGAGATAAAAACTGAGGGAGAAGAGAACGCGGATGTGCAGACCGCTACCCGTGCAGAGGAGGACCCGGTGGTGCCCAGGAAGTCAGTCACAGATTTGTTTTTTGTAAAGGTTTAGGACAGCACTGTGGCACAGTGAGTAGAACTGTGGCCTTCCAGTTAGTAGGGTGTCGGTTTGAGTCTTGCCGGTGACCCTCCTGGAAGGAGTTTGCATGTTCTCCCTGTGCTTGTGTGGGTTTCCTCCGGGTATTCCGGTTTCCCCCACAATCCTAAAAAACAAACGGTTAGGTTAATTGAATAATCTAAATTCCATTGTGTGAATGTGTGAGTGAATGTTGCCCTGCGATGGACTGGCGACGTGTACAGGGTGTACCCTGGAACAGGCAGACCCCCGTGACCCCAAACGGGAATAAGCGGGTTGGAAAATGAATGAATGAAAAGGTTTACCCTGTGTGCATTGAACATGTTAACTGTAAGACCTTCCTGTTTTTTCTCTTTAGAAGAGGTCGGCGAAGGAAAGATGATAAAACTCCTCGTATTCCTAAGAGACGGTAATGAGGTGCACATACACATGATGTAGATATATTTAATCCATAGCGTGAATACTACTTCCTTGGTGCCAAATTGAAAGCAAGGCAACAATCATGGATCATGTTTCTTGGTAGAAATTCTCTGCACCAGATTGGTGTATTTTTTTTTTATAGTCGATAGTATTTGAAAAGCAGTGCCAGAGTAAAGAAGTATGTCCAGGTGTAAAGTATACAATGAAAATGCAGGAATATCTGGAAAACCTGTTATCTCCAGGGAGTGTCTGAATCATGGATTTGATTCTTACTTTCTGAATGGAGGCATGAGAGTTAGATGACTGTGGTTGGTCATATGGTACTGATAATGTACCATAACCAAAACTTTTACTACATAGCGGAAAAATCTACATTAAAGAACCCTGTTTGGAATGCACATGATAAGAAAACCATTTAGGCGAACTACTTTAATAGATTTGGAGCTTGGTGTTCCGTGGGTACCACAGAGTAAGGCACTGGATTGAAGAAGGTGCAGGAGAAAATTAAAATACAGAAACAATGTAATAAAAAAAAAACCAAATAAACACAAACCACTGAAATAAAACACTGTATCTAATGAACAGAAAATAAAGGATGCTTTGAAGCAAAACCTCTTTAGATTTGACTCATTGAGTTTAGAGGACTCTCGTATCCTCAGAGACTTCCCAAAGTTAGTAAAAGTTGAAGCAAAATGACTTCTCTGTCATAACCCTGCAAAAAACTTATTGAGTGAATTTAATAGATTCAATAAATTTCTATCAAACTCATGAGCTCAAATGCTCTCTCCAAAGTGTCTTATGAGGCTTGAGCAGCACGAAGTCTCAACAGATGCATTTTGCAGGCATCTGCCTCGGATAGCTCCCATTATGAGACTGAGCTCTCCTACCAGTCTCTCCTGGACGGTGACCAGGCCTGAAAGGGGTTGCCCTCCCTAATTCCATCAACAAGTGGCTTAAATCACAGGCCTTGATTAACCTCAGCCAATGAACCTCATGCAGAGCCAAATCGTTCTGAAATTTCAATAAAAAAATACAAACTCTTGTATATAAAGAACAAATAGAGATACTTAATAAATGAAGATTCAAATTAAGACATTCAATTCATTATTCAAATAAAGACACTTTATACAATAACGCATTATCGTATTGAGGCACAAGTTTTCAGAAAACATGTCCAAAGCTGGACCAACTAGCTTTCATTAGAACAGAAAATTGGGAATATTACAGTTTCAAAACATTCAAATTTAAATGTATTTCTCTGGCTTCTCTTGTTTAAACGTATCTGTAGTTCTTCTCTAAATCTTCATGCTTTTTTGCTGTAGAAGGTAAAATATCTGTATAGGCAGGTGTTCAAAATGCTGTAAACAATGCTTTCAAAAATATTTGTATACATTGTTTGATGGTCTTTTGACTATGATCTTTTTAGGTCTTAAACACCTTTAACTTTATTATTTATTATTCTCAGGTCAGGTTAAGTAAGTCAAGTCTTCCTTAAGTTATTAAGTATTCTCAGTAATAAGTATTGCAATTACTTACCGTAAAATCTGTTCAGAGGACTCCTCTGTGGACTGTTCTCACTCAAAGTCTTAAAATCTCATATAAATATATATAATAGACCGTGTTCGTAATCAATTATATTTTTGTGTACGTACATAAAATATTTCAGGAGAATTGCAAATACGCATAATGCAAAATGAGAAAATAAAAAAGTGAATCAAATCAAAATTTGGTGGTGCTACCTTTTAAACCAGCATCAATTCTTGTGGCTAGACTTCTACAAAGTCCAGAATTGTGTAGGAATATACTAAAATGGTGCTAATGATCATCAATGACACCCAGTCGTGGCCTTAAAATAAGATAAAGAAGCCAAAGGTGAGATTTGGTCATAGCAGGATTATTTGTTTACAACATTTTCCACTCGTGCCTAAAAGATTTGTCCAGTAAATTATAATTATTTTCTGGCAAATAAACACCATCAAACTGAAGCCGCGTGAAACCTAACATCAAAGACTTTTGAGAAAGAAAATTGGGTATACTATTGTTCTCTATCATAGAGCTTTTGGCGAACTTACAGTAGAGAAATATATTAATTTTGTATTTGCCTCAACTCACATAGGAAAAAGCCACCAGTGCAGTATGTACGCTGTGAAATGGAAGGATGTGGCACAGTTCTGGCTCATCCACGCTACTTACAGGTACAAACCCAAGCTAATTGCTTCTTCCATCAACGAAGTTCAAATCTAAGCCTCCCATTGGCTCTCTTTCCTGCAGCATCACATCAAATACCAACACCTGATGAAGAAAAAGTATGTCTGCCCTCACCCCACCTGTGGAAGACTCTTCCGGCTGCAGAAACAGCTGCTGCGCCATGCCAAGCACCACACTGGTAATGCATGCATGACCACTGCGCTTATGTTCATTGAGTGGTTTTTTTTTTGTTTTTTTTTTTACTAAATTATGGTCTGTTTTGCAGATCAGCGAGACTACATCTGTGAGTTTTGTGCTCGGGCATTTAAGAGCTCCCACAACCTGGCTGTTCATCGAATGATACACACCGGAGAGAAGCCATTACAGTATGTCAGATCTCGGCTGCTCACATTTTTACTGAACAGTTGCTTTTATTATTGAACAGAATGCAAAAGAGCTTCTGTAAAGACACACCCACACAGCAAGGAAGAGGGAAAGGTTAGAATGAGTGCCACCGGAGGAACAAATCGAGTCTTAAATTTAAAAGCCTTAAAGAAATTATTTAAAAATATGAAACGATGTGACTATCAGTTATTGAAAGTCAAGCGTTTTAAGCATTAATCTAACATTGTAATGGATTTTTCTTCCTTTTAAAATAAGCTTCATCTACTCATTTTTTAACACCAACTTATAGTCGATATATGATAAAGTTATTGGTCTCCAATTATCAGTAACTAACAAGTGTTTATTCGGTTGGGCTGTAATGTATTTAAGCCAGTCCTCTCCCTCACAATCCAGTAAGGTTTTGTATAAAAGAAATTTGATGTTTTACCAAAAACCTGTTTTTAGTAATGGTGGTAAAATATGGCTTTAAAGATGCAATCTTAGCGATGCCAAATTTCAGCAATTGATTCGATGCAATAAGGTACATCATTTTTTTTGTGAGTTGAGACATATATTACAGTGGTGTGCAAAAGTTTGGGCACCCCTGTACATTTTCATTCAACATTGAAATCATGCATTGAATATGAAAAGTCAGGAACAGTCGTAAATCTTTCAGATGCTCAGTTTTTATTTACAATCACGACTGTATTCTATCGAGTAGGAAAAAAACGGTGAAGAGAATCCATTCTGAGGCTTGCTGACCCCCTTCAGTCTTAAATCAGCAGCTCTTCTTTTCTTCGCTCCTTCTTCAGAACTTGACTTTCCTAAAGTTCTTCTGGAGCCAGAGGAACAGAGCAAGGGCTTTGTTTGGTTTGCTCTTGAGCACTTCCTTGAGCTCCATGTGCTCAGTTTACTCCTCTTGTTTACCATCAGATGATGGACATAAAACCTCAGTCTGTTTCTTCTTGGATTCCTCATGACCTGTAGGGAGCCCGATGATCGAGGGGTCACTGGTCTAGAACAGGGTCCATTCACAGCATCCGGGGCAGAGGGAGATGGAGGAGGGGTCAGAGGTTTAGTAGAATCCCCCCTGAAGAGGATGATCTGGAAAGGTGACCTCTTTTTCAGCTACTGGATCAATCAGCTTGCGTTGGGTAGTAACAATTTTTGGAGCAAACGCGATTCCTTCTGTTTTCCATTCTTCTGTTTTGGCCACTTGAAAATCTTCAGGCCCTTGCGACGGTTGTTTGTGGATTTTAGTTCACCTATCTTCCACGTCGACAGCTGCTGTGCTTCGACTACTGGAGTTTGTTCTCGGAAACTACAGTTCTCTCGCAGCCTCTTGCACAGAGCAAGTACCTTGTTTGGGTTTCTCTTCGGCTTTTCCTGGATTTCCACATCACATCCCCAGGCCTCCATCTTTGCTGTCATTTGTGGACTGATGATCACTTTGACCCATTTTTGACAATGGTTGTGCTTCAACAACTGGAGGTTGTTCTTGCACAAAGTCTTCTACTTCATCAACGGTGTCCACTTTGCGGCAGAAGAACGGGGGAAAAAAATTCCAAAAGCTGGCTGAATCTCCTTCTAAAAGCTGCCATGATAGATAGTAAATCCAGAACGTGATCGATATTTACCTGAAATTTCAAAGTTTCTTCTCTTTCCTAACACAAAACGGCAGATGAGTTTTTGTTGTTGTAGTTGCTTGGTCTGATTAGTATTTTAGCAAAAACTAAAACTAATTTTCGTTGTTAATAGACGGCCTAACTTTATATAATAAAATAACAAACTTCATTATGTGACACCGTAGACTTTCGTCACAGTAATATTGATTAATGTGCTTTTTTATGTAATATTTAGGTAATAATTAACAAAGAAAGCGAAGCTATTTTGTGAGTTGATGCTTGGTGCGAACACTAGGGGGAGGTAATGAGCCACGGATTGGTAACTGTAACAGCAGGCCACTGTACCGATGAGGAAGAAGCACAACTCCGTATACACTTTTTTTCTTAGTTTTATTTATAATATCACACATTTTCTTACATAACAGTACAATCCAGATTATTACAATCTTGATCTAATTGCACACCTCCAAAGTGGGGTGTGTTTCTTCCGTTTACATAACGAATATGCAGTTTACCCATTATTAATTTTGAGAGATTTTTATTATAAACTAAAATATCATGTTCATTAAAGGTTGTGATGTAAATATTTTTTTAATTTTAGTCAATAACCAAGTTTTCATCTTTTCCCAAACCCCTTGACTACTGCACAAGAACAGAGAAAATTTCAACAGTTTCAGGTTCTTTCTGACAAAACACAAATTTCTCCACTTCAAAATTAAACCTCCACCTTATGATTTCAGCTATTGGGTAAAATCTTTTTTTTTTTATTCTAAATTGCATTTACTTAACCTTTCGAAGAATCTGCCATATAAGATCATTTAAGTACGTTTTATTAATCACAACACTTTCCTCTTTTTGTTTTATCGAATTTTAAAAATGCAATTCAAAGAATTCACCCATGTTTCTATTATTAAATAAATGATTATTATCAACCAGTAACTGACCAGTAACTAATTTGGGTAGGATCAATGCTCTTTATGTTTCTAGGCCTCCTTAATTAAATTCAGTAAAGTTAAGGGTATTGCTTTACAAACTCCGTTATACTTCCTTGTGGAATACTAAGTTGTATTTTGTTTTAAAGATGTTATACGATATGTAATTTGCAGATGTAACAATTTCCCCTCTTTATCCAATAAATCCGAGCATTGTTATCTAAGCAGCTTTGTTTTTAAAGAGCCTTTTCCTGTTATTTCGAATCATAGAGCTGTGTGGATAAAAATATGATTAATTCTGCTTTTCTTTCTTGTTCTTAAATGTGAAGATCAAGAACTTTTTGGGTCCTCTGTTGAATGCACTCTTTGATCAATTTTGGGCATCACATATAATTTTATTATATGGCAGGTTTTTTTTGCATGGTCATAATGTCATAAAGGTTTAATAATGTTTAAAAATAAAAACCCAGAGAACAAAACATGTACATTTTTCAACATCCTCATTAACCAATTTCTTGTCCAATGCCCCTTTAAATATTAACATGCCTTGGCCAATGCCCACCTTTCACACTCATGGGCCATTTGGATATGCCAACCAGTTTGATATTTGAGTCCTAAATCTAACATTCTGACATAGACTCCTGCTGAAATGATGTAGTTGGGTTAATAAATGCTTGACTGATGTCATCATATTCTCAGGATAGCAATCTAACAGTGTGATCTACCTTCCAGGTGTGAAATCTGTGGTTTCACTTGCCGCCAGAAGGCTTCCCTCAACTGGCACATGAAAAAACATGATGCGGATGCCACATACCAGTTTTCCTGCAACATCTGTGGCAAAAAATTTGAAAAGAAGGACAGCGTAGTAGCTCACAAAGCCAAGAGCCATCCAGAGGTGCTCATCGCCGAGGCCCTGGCTGCCAACGCTGGTGGTCTGATCACCACTCCAGCAGGCATCAGCACACTGTTGGAGACGAGCCCAAGCTCCCAGCAGGCAGACAAGGTGCTTCCAAAGCCCCAGGGAAGCTCTTCAGTGCCCTCTTTGATTGATCCCGATCAGTCCGGTCGATCCATGCAGGTGCCTGTGAGTCTGACCATGCCTTCCAATGAAGAGAACAAACCCTCAGTGCAGCAGAGTTCCTCTCACCCGCTCCAGATGCCACTTCAGTTTCCTTCTCTACCTGCTCCTCAACAGCTACAGAAAATACAGCCACTCCCTCTCCAGCCCCCTTCCTCCGCCGGGGTTTCCAATGTGGTCCAGCAGATGCCCCTTCAGCCCTACAGCCACCAGTCCCCAATTGTCCACATGAACTACAGAGGTCCTCCCCAGCAGCAGCAGCAGCTTCCGTTAGGTCCCATTGGACAGTCACATCCAAACCAAACCCTCTCCCGACCCCAAAGTCATAACCTTATGACAAACACGTCCATGCTCTCCCAAATGCTGCCTGAAGCATCTGCTGATCGCCAAATCGGTTTAGGATTTCAAAGGGATCATGTGTCCTCCTCAATGCCTTCCCAGTCTTCCTCTATGCCTTCAGAGTCGAGGCAGGTGATCTGGGAGAGAAGCGGAACTGAAGAGAATGGAAATGTTGGCAGGAATTGGGAGGCGAACGAGAGAGGGAGGAGTGAAACATGACGGAGGGTTCAAAAAGACTGGTTCTGATATAGTGAAGGAATCTATCGGTGGAAGATAGAGAGAACTGAAAAAAATGTCGCACTCCTTCAAGGTCTGAAGTTAAACTCATAGTCATAATTATATTGTATGTAATCAAATTAACATTTGGTAGATTTGTAGACACATCTGTACGAGAGAGACAGCGTTCAGGCTCTTGTCAACATTCATTTTGTATATAAGTATGTGTAAACAAAACATCTGTTTGTGTGTGAGATGTTTGTGTTGTTTTACGGCAACAGAAATTTGGAAAGACCACAAAGTGTTAGTTTGTCCCCAAAAGAAATTTGCTGTTTTTAATATGCTCCAATGAAACTAAAGAATATTTTGGAGTTTGTCATTTTTTTTTAGTTGAACAAGTTTTTTTTTCTTTTATCTGATAAATCAGCCAGGAAGTAGATTTCTGGTTGTTTCTGTGTTGCATAGGAGATACTTTTTATTATTATTCACAATTTCTGGAGGGCATCTTCTCAATCAATGACTTCGCAAGGCGCACGGTGTCTTCTGAACATGTGGCTAAATTAAAAGCAAATTTCATTTTTGGGGGGAGCTATTGCTTTAACGAACAGTAGTTTGAATCAAAAGCCATAATCTTCCCAAATTTTGCTGTCATTGTCTAAGAAACTGAGCCAGTAAATAATTGCAACAGAACCTTCATATTGTCCAATAATGAAAGAATGAATCTTTAATATGTCCTGTTAAAAAGCCACCACAACGATAAAACAATAATGTATAGTTGAAATTATATCCATTTCATGCATTGATTACAATATGCGGATTTAGGATTAGATAAAAATGTATTTTTTATTTAAAACAATTTAAACATGTATTTTCTACGATAATATGTTTACCAGAATCAGCTTAAAAGTCTTGTATGTATTGTTTAAAAATGCATCACTGCTGATGCGTTGAATATATCCTGGATTAATAAAAAAAAGTTCTGGGCTTGTGTGTGTAAAGCTTCTTAAACTAAATCTCTTGAAGACTTTATTTTACTCATTGTTATTTAGGAAGGAAAGTAATTTATGAATGTCGCTTGGGTGTTGATTGGGTCTCTGGAACTAGTTACATGACAATGAAGAAGGATATAGACATTTCCTCAATGCAAGAATGTTCTTGAGAATTATGATGACAGAAAGTTTATTAAATAATACAGAAATGGTCATGAAGGAGTTCTTTTTGTTTTTTTATTATTATTAAAATAGTACTCACAACTCTGCAAAACAAACACAGACAGTAAAATACATGGACATGTATTTTCCCCTGCTTTGTAGTTAATTGTAGCTAGGATTAGGGGCTGAACAGTGATGTTATGCAGACACCTATTGTTTTTGTTCTGTTCTTCCGTTATTGAACTCAACAGGAGCCCTGTGAATCTCGTTTGGGAAAGTTATGAAATTTGGCACACTGATACAGTTGGTTATTATGAGTTATCAGCCCCAACTTGGAATTTCAAATGAGTTATCAGCCCCTCTAATGCAAACTATAGCGCCACCACTAGTTCAAAGTTACACTCATTTTCATAATAATTTTTGAACTGAAAGATAAAAAAAACTTAATTGTTTCCTCTTATTCCTTGGCTCAGGTCAATTGCATTGCCCTGTATGATGTAATTGGACCTCATGCTAATTAGCCGCCATTTTTTATTGCCTTCAAAACCTACTTTTGCTATCAGTCTCCTAGACTGATTATTCAATTTATTGAAGACCATAGTTTGACGATGTTGAATGCAAGTTATGGAATTCAAGCTGATGCAACAAAATATAAATGGCACGTGAACATTTCTGCGTAATGCTCACCAAAATTGTCTCAAGGCTATATCTCAGATATGCTTCAGTATATCAACACCATACTCTGTCTACAACACCAACATGTAGATACAACGCTGTAAATGTTTACTAGTTATTTTATTACATATATATTGTACATATTAGTAAACTCTTTAGCTTCTTTACAGCAGTTTCTAACCCTTAGAAATCTCCTACTTGTAACAGTTTTTCAATTGTAAAACTGTAAGAACCATGAGATCCCCTAGATAGCTGTTGAGTTTTGCCATTTTAAAATCATCTGTGGTTTCTATGTCCTTAGTTTTCTATATAGCCCCTGGTATCTAAGACAGGGATTGTGGGTTCGAGTCCCATCTGGGGTGATCAATTTTTAGTTTTCCTGTGGTTAAGTCAGTAGAGCAATGCAAAGGTTGTGGGTTAAACCTCAGGGAAAGCACAAAATGTCTTAAGTAATTGTAATTTAATTGTACATTAAAAAACAACTTCTGATAAGGAAGATGAAGTTTGAACATATTCAAACCCAAGAGTAACCAACAATTGTCCATATTTTCACATCAATATTTTATAATACAATAACCTTAATGTAAAGACTGGTAATTGGAGAAACAGAAACTAGCTCTTGAATTATTTATATCTTATTTCTCTATAAATCCAAGAAGTCCAAAAAACACGTAACAATCAGAAAACCACAAAACTAACAACTTTGTTAAATAGTTAAAATAAATATTAATGTGATTTATGCATAAAATTCACCTCAGATACACCGGTGAGGGTAAAAACTACAGTCTCTCAAGGGTGTGAGAGTCTGGCATACTGCTTTAGTGCACGTTTGGGTGGAATGAGGGAATCATTCAACCCCACTCTTCTCTTCCTCATCTGTTCTTTGTCTTTGTCTCCAGCAGACTCTTTGTCTTCCTCGGCCAAAGCCAACAATTCATGACTGTGTGAAGAAGTAACATTTGTGTCTCTTGGTCCATGTTCAGAAGTGTCCACACGATTACTTTGCAGATCGCTGTCATGTGCAAACTTGCAGCGACTTCCGAAACGACAGCGGCCATCTTTCCTGTAGGCCACGCAGATTCTCTTGCCTCCAATCTGACTGGGCTGATTTTGCCGAGTAAGAGGGACATGTTTCTGCAGGGCATTCAACTGTTCTTCTGCCATTTCTTTGAAGGGATTGGAAAAAACACTGCAGCCTGTAGTTGCTGCAGCCGAGCCGGATTCTCCAAGAGGTGGAGGTGGAAGCTTCGGCATGTGTGGATGCATTGATGGTGTTAGTGAGGGCTTATAAACAGAACCTTTGGAAAAAATGGCCTCCTTGTGATCCTCCTTCTCTGGATCAGATTCAGACTCACTGGAAGCAGATTCTGACTGCAACAGGAAATTACGGTTTTTAGTTTCCACTTTATCAGTCTTCTTTAAGGATCTGTGAGGAAATGATAAAATACAGGTTCATTGAAATTGGTGCAGAACTCACCTAAGCTCGATAAAGGAAAAAAAAAAGTCAATCCAAGTAAAGTTGTAATTTATTCAGCAAGAGGATTGTTGACCACTACAATCTTAATAAATTTTTTAACTAGGTCAAATTCAGCTGTACAAATCTACTTAAAATGTGAAAAAGCCACTTTACTGAAACTTGCTATTTGATAAAGGTATCTAAAACGTCATGGTGTGCAAATATATTATTTATGCATATAGCACTTTCCCTGGTGCTATGCTCTACTGACTGAGCCGCCACAGACGTCATTCTTACGTAGAGACGTCACGTGACCAAGACTGTAAAAAGGAATTAGCTAATCTCTTAATAAACCCGTTGATTTAATGTCTTTAAACAACTGCACCCTCTCTACCTTTTTGTGTAGCATTTTAGCATCAATTAGTGTGTAGGAAGCAATTAAATAGAATACATTTGCATCGTTAAGGCATTTGTTTAATAGTGAATAAATACGCACTCTTTCGGACTGTCTTCTCCGTTGCCTTCGTCTTCAGACTCGGATGATAGACCGTATCCTACAAGTGAATTCATATTGCTCACTTAAATACACGTGAAACGTAGCCAAATCTGCTAAATACTTCGCGGCGCTGCTTGTTTATCCGGAAGTCGGCGCTTCTTCGTGCAGACAAACAGAACAGTTTCGACGAGGAAACGAAACAGTTTGCCACCCTGAGGCTGGGAATGGTATTGCGAAAAAAACTACAGTTAACTCGTGCTGAAATTAAAAAGAAAAAATGGACAAAATGACTACACGACTAAAAAAACATACAAGAACATATTATGAGAATATATGAAATAATCTCTAACCCTTAGAAAGCTTTTATTTGAAAGTCTAAGACTTTTCTGAGTCGAGTTCCTGCTGAGTGCGCGTTCTCTATGTGCTTGTGAGGGTTTCCTCCAGGTGAGCCGGTGTACTCACACAGTCCAAAATACACTTTAGTTTAATTGAAGGATCTAAATTCTACTTCTGACAGTGAAAAATGGTTGACCAGTCTGGACTTCACCTTACAATTAATGTGACCTGAAGACCGCACCAGAGTAAGCAGATTAACATGGGTGAATATTTAGAAACCTCTCCAAGTAATCTCCAAGTTTTAATGAGATGTGTGGTTAAATTTAACTATATTTTATACCTTTTCAGAAATATGATTAAATATTACATGTGAGAAACTTGCATTCAAAGTCTCATGAGTTACATTTATTGATATCTTTTTATGCATTAAGTGTTCATTTTGGTTCTAATAACTGTCAGGATCATGGTGGAATTATGTCACCCACTTTTCTTCAACTGCATACCACAAGCTTTCATTGGCAACAACAAAAATGCATTCAGAACTTGTCTTGGATAAATGTGAAAATATTATGTTGCAGTCTGAGACACAATTCACTGCCTCTCCTATTGTTACTAAGGGGAGCTGTAGGCTCTGATAAGCTTGGAAAAATAGAAACCTGGAATACCTCCCAGTTCTAACACCCTTCCTTCTGTGAGTGTGGGAAAATTCGCTTTCAATTGATCATAAATACTTATATTTACCATTTAAGACTTATATTTTAGGCTACTTGATTTTTGTTAGAGTTAATCAGTATCACAATTTTACAGAATATATATAGTTAATTGGACTGGTGATGGATTGGCTTCTTGTGCTCAAAAAAACCTGCCTTTCACCAAATGTGCACCGGCAGAACTACATTTGTAGAAGTCGCCTAGCATCGGTGATTAATGATAAAATGGTGGAAAAGGATGCATAGAGGAAATGGATGATGTCCTTGTTGTTCACTGAATGTTACCCAAGAAAGAGGACTTGGCAGTAGAGAACTTTATTTCTTTTATCTACCTATTCAGGAGAACTATCTCAAACACTGCTTTTCTATGTGATGTAAAAAAATTTAAATGTGGTTCATGGTTGTGGCACACCACCACACAAAAATAAAAGTCATTTTGATCCCTAGTCTTGCATACTTACCAAATACACTGCATTAGATCTAAACTGTAAATGTACTTAGCTATACAACAAACAAGTATTAGTAGGATTTTGCCATCTTTTGTAGACAGTGTACGAACATGGTTTAGTCTCAAATGTTTAATGTTGCAAAGAAATGTCTATTGTTGAAATGAAATGTTATTTTTTATGATATTGTTTAGGCAGAGTTCATGATTATTATGCAAGAATGGAGTATAGTTCTCAATTTTGGTTTTTTTTTTACAACACAACATAACTCTAAAGAGTACAGTTTTAAATAGCAATAATCTGGTAATAATCCGGTATCACTGTATAAAGTTTGTGATCATTTAAAAGCTACTGGTCTAAAAGGATTCGATGATGTTTCATAAGCTATGGTAAAAATGACTCCTGATCTGGACAACAACTTGATAGTTTCCAAAACAGGAGAACCTTACATATATCCAGGGTCAGGCCTTGATATTTTTTTGGAATGGGTTAAAAGGGCCATCTTGGCTAAGATCGAATTTGTGTAACAGCCAAAGTGTTTCATCAGACACCTAGGAAATTTTGTTTACTTTTGGCTCCAAAATTAAGAGAACACATAGATCTAGTTACTATGATGTCATTAAAAGGTTCCCTTCTCATTATGAGAAGTACCATGTCCCTACCATTTTCTGAAGCTGAGAAATAGATCTGCTGATTCTGTTGCTAGGCTAAACGTTTTCATTTCTATGAAGAAAAAAACTTCAATATAATGACATAATATAATGTTGCCTGTGTCAGTACGAGTAAAATAAAGCAAACACCCTAAGTTTTTACAAAGCTGAGGTAGAGATATGTCATTGATTGATATGGAAAATAGTCTTGTTGCTATGGAGGAGTCAGCCGTAATGAATGTCTGTATCATTTACCAAAGCTGAGACAGATTTCAAAAATGTTGTTGCATAAACATTTTGATTACTAGGGAGTGATCAGAAATTTCAGTCATGTGATAAAAATGTTAAGTTGGATTAACAAAAACAACCCCCCATTTCTTTGTGATATTTTTTTGTCTTTGCCTTTTCACTTTTATTTGTAATTGCCATTACATGTCAATGGTAAATATTTAACCCATTTTAGAGCCTAGGGTCTAAAAACTTTTGCTAAATAACCTCCATGTGTGTGGTCAGTTTCTATGGGTCTATGACGTCTTAGCAGTTACATGGAATCAAGGACAGCAATTTTAAACATAAGTGAAGGATAATTTCAAATTACTTTGGGATTTTAAGGAATATGGAAGAGGGTTTTAGTTCTAGTGTCCATTTTTCATCATTGGAGTTACATTTTGTAATCACAATATTTTCTGATATAGTAACATGTTATTTAAAAGCTTTTATGTCTTTACATTGACAGAACAGGTAAAAGAATTGTCACAGGATGCTGTTTGCAAAAGCTGAACAGAGGTGAAATGCCATCTTTATTCTTAAGAAACTCTTTACATGAGTAATATCTGGAGAATTTAGGGATGAAAGTGGTCTTGGCTGTAAAAGGAAATTCCAGAGGTTGTAGATTAACTTTCTTCCGGTTTTAACAGCAGGGTGACCCTTTTCCAGAACTGCGTTTATCATTTTTCCAGGTTGCTGCAGCAATAGGTTAAAGAGGTGGGGTTAAAGTACTTTTGACTACATCTTATAACCAGTCTGGGCAAAAACGGGTCTGAAAAATGTGCTGCCATGCTCCGAGGCCATGCGAGATATTTGGCAACTGTGAAACATCCGCAGGACGATAAGAACCTAACAGCGTCTCAGAGTCACCATTGGAAGTAGGTTAATATGCACCCTGTTTTTTATTTGCTGATGGGTTGACCTTGATGTGGAAACCATATATATTTCTGAATAGGTGCTAACCGAGACCAAATGGCTGGCAGGGGCTCAAACGGTCGTGGGACGCGGGGACAGGGGGGAGCTGCTGCGGCTCTTGCCCGGCTTCTACATAGCGACTCCGTACAACTCCTGGACTCATACGTAAGTCTTAGACCATAGCTTATTTGTAAATAACTGGTATTATTAGTATAAGTATCCGTTTTAACTGATGAATAAAACGGCATTTTATGTTTTCTTGAAGTTTGGAACAGCCTCTGTTGTGAAGGGTATTCAGTACACGCACCGGCAGTGGAATTAACTAGTTTCTCCTGTATAAAACATGTTAGTTTTTGTCAAAAAAAAAAGTCTTTGCTTGGCTCTTTAGAAACAAATACGGTTCCCAGCTACTACTATCGCTTCCTTTTATAATTGAAACCTGTTGAGTTGGAAAATTAGCCTGAAGCTTGGATGCGGATTAACGTTAGAAGAGACTTTTAAGTTGGGAAAAGATGAGGAGCATCTGCTTCCTGTTCAGCATGCGTTTCTTCTCGGCTTCAACAGGTTCATAATTAATTATTTAATACATAAAAATCTTCGAGGATCAGACTTACAAAAAACCTATTTTATCATGAAAAATTGGATTAGTCTGTTGTGTTTACTATGGTTTCATCATTGTATTAGAATGATCTTTGAAATACACTTTCTGGGTTATGGAATGGCCAACTTAATCAATTCATAGTGCATAGAATGTTAATAGAATGTTAACATATCATTCATAGTGCATAGAATGTTAATAGAATGTTAACATATCAGAACTCAACTTGTATGATTCTTCAGCCAGTGGATATAGTTCCGGCCTATACATAGTTCCAACATGACATCCAAACATTTCCCAGACCCCTCCTCACTTTGAGATAAATTAACAAACCACCTCAAAACATCATCAAAAGAAAAAAAAAACCTTTTCTGTGCTATGGAAAGAAGGGAAAGGACTGAGAGTTGCCCCCCGTTCACATAATTTCTCCAGTGTACCAATATTGGCAAACACGTTTAATCTAAGTTATAGTTATTGTCGACAGCATGCACCCTCTACTAAACATTTACTCTATGGTGGAACTGCTCCTGTTGCTCGTTGACTACACTTTTTTTAGTTTTTGGGCCATATTCCATTGTTGGAGAAAAAACAACCATTTTGGCTGAAACTTTGTGTAATAAAGGCCACATGCCAAATAATTGATAACAGGAGGAAATTTGTGGAGAATTTCATTTCAATTTCGTCAATCATGGCAAGAAAGTGTCCCCACACCTTTGACAAGGAGCACTCAAGAAAAATTCATGACTAAATCACGTGTGTTTCCAGTCTTTCTCATTTAGTCTTTTCATGATTTTTATCACAGAAAAATAAGGACATTTTAAAGTTTATGTGTAGTATGGATAAACATCACTCTGTAACTTCTACAGTGTGCATCCAGAATTGGTGTTGTTATGGATGTGATTAATTCACCCCGGGACTTCGTCAAGATGCTACAGAATTATTTCACACATCCCATGACTAAGATGACAACAACCAAGTAGTAACAGGACATTAGCTGAATTTTTAAAATTAATTAATTTCTAAATATATTTAAATCATCAAGTAGTTGTTAATTGTACTGATGAACATTTGAAACAGTGGTTTGTCTGTGCTGAGATCATTTGGTAAATGTAGACCAATCTGCTTACGTTATCTCATTTTTTTAATTAACACAGAAAAAATGTATTGACCCTGATGATGTTAACAAATCTTCATCAATCAGATAATTAAAATATCTGTATTTATGCAATGTTATTTAGAGGGATCCTAACCCAGTGACCCTAACTATAATGGATTTCTTTACTCTTTAGAGTCAATAACAGTAATCAATAACCCAATCCATTAAATTCTTTATTATTTCCTAAACTAAATGCAATATTTGTGCTTAGGAAGCTACTCAATTTGACATATTACAATGGATGAGGAAATGTAAACCACAATACAACTGTGTACCAAGAACGCCTGATTGTTTTGCATAGTACAATTGCTAGCTTCTTGTTCTCACATATTTTTCTTTTCATATTTTCTCTATTTTCACAAACAAGTCTTTGTTTATCTGGAATTTTCAGCTCATTAATTCACTGTAGCCTCCACTTGTTTCCTCTGCCTCAACTTACAGAGAAAGAGTGAATCACTTCCGTCCTCAGGAGTCAGCGGAGTTCACTTGGTTTCCGTTCCTCCGCTGGTGCCTCAGCTGTCAGACACGGACAAAATCTCCATCCTGCGCGCTGCACTTAAGGAGTGTCTGCAGCTGCTGGAAGATGTCATTGCCAAAGAGGACGAGGAGTTTTCTGATGAGAGTGACTATAAGACAAAACAGAAAACTGTGCGGGATCGACTGAGGCACCTGCTGGCAAGCACCGAGCAGCTTGCGGATGGCCAGACCTTTGCAGCAGAAGTCAAAGAGGTGCTTTTAAGACGTAACGTTACACCTAACAATACACTCACTTTGTGTGTGTGATTGGAAAGGTTTCTGTGGTAAAAGCATAATAAAATATGTATGTGTTTCAGAGCAGAGATGGGTACACTGTACACTGATAGGACATCCTTCATGTCCGGCCTAGGTCTTTAATAGGAACATAACATGCAAAAATGAATGCCACTACTCTCACGTCATAGTTACAGAAACCTTCAATAATGAACACAAATGCAATATGGCAATAAAGAGAGAGGCATTTCTAGATTTTTTGTAATAACAAATGTGTACAGTTATTGTAGCCATTCTGATCAAAAGCTATTGAAAGCTTGAAACATGTCCATCAAAGTAGAATATAATTTTCAGAATTTGAGGTTATTTGGTTCTTTGTCAAACTCTGGTGAAATTTGATCTGATTTGTGTGAAAATGTAAAACAAACAAACATACAGTTTGGTCATCATTGAAACTTTTCTGTAACTGGGAAAAAAGAGGTCCAGAGCAGTTGATCCTCTCTTCCTCTCAGTGGATGTTCTGATCAGCTAAAGATACTCTAGATCATTCTCTCTTGTCCAAAAACTCAATTTCCGGTATGCTTAAAAATCCCATAGAATGCATCAACCAAGTGGGTAGCACTGTGGCCTTCCAGTTAGAAGGTTATCGGTTCGAGGCTCACCGGTGACCTTCCTGGAAGGAGTTTGCTCCCTGTGCTTGCGTGGGTTTCCTCCGGGTACTCCGGTTTCCCCCACAATCCCAAAAACATGCGATTAGGTTAATTGACTAATCTAAATTCCCCTTCGGGTGTGAATGTGTGAGTGAATGTTGCCCTGTGATGGACTGGCGACCTGTCCAGGGTGTACCCCTGCCTCTCGCCCAATGTGTGCTGGAGATAGGCACCGGCAGACCCCCGTGACCCCGAAAGGGAAGAAGCCGGTATGAAAATAACTGAATGAAAGAATGAATGCATCAACCAAAAGATAAAACACAGTAATCCAGAAATATTCACACACCGGCCATTTTATTAGGTACAACTGTCCAACTGTTTGTTGATGCAAATTTCTAATCAGCCAATCACCTGGCAGTAACTCAATGCAATTAAGCATGTAGACATGGTCAAGACGATCTACTGGAGTTCAAATCAGGGGTGGAATAAAAAGTGATTTAAATGACTTTGAACGTGGCATGGCTGTCTGTGCCAGATGGACTGGTCTAAGTGTTTCAGAAACTGCTGATCTACTTAGATTTCACTCACAACCATCCCTAGGGTTGGCAGAGAAATGCCAGAAAAAAAGAAATCAACTAGTGAGCGGTAGTTATGTGGGTACAAATGCCTTATTGATGCCAGAGGTCAGAGCAGAAAGGCCAAACTGGTTCAAGCTGATAGAAGACTTCTGTGATCATCTGTGATGAAGTGCAACACACAACACCTCGAACCATGAGGCTGAATTTGTTGTCAACAACATGAAAGTATGGATACATCCTGCTTTGAATCACAGGTTCAGGCTAGTAATGGTGGTTTAATGGCATAGGGGATATTTTCTTGGCACTCTGTGGGCCCATTGGTACCAATTGAGCATCGTGACAATGCCACAACCTACCTGAGTATTGTTGCTGACTATGCACATCTTTTTATAACCACACTGTACCCATCTTCTGATGGCTACTTCCACCAGGTCAGGAAAGGCACCATGTCATAAAGCATGAATCATCTCAGACTAGTTTCTTGGACCGTAGACGGTCATTGTCCATGGACATGCAACGCACATCAAAACAGTGATTTGGAAGTCGTCAAAATAAATATTAACTACCCTTATCCTCTTCACTGCTAGCATTTCAGTGTATTCAGAATCTCTGAGACCATGTCAGGTTCTCCTCCTCCGTCAGACCTAAATTAAGTTGGTTTGTCAAATGTAAAATGTAGCAAGAAGCCCTCACTAAACTTGGTGGTGCCAATTATCAACCAATGAACCAATCTTACTGGTTAAAAAACATGCAGTCAATGCGCATGAGGCCATCAATACTGACACTGAAGGGCTGACATGCATTGAGGCTAAATAAAGGAATCTACCATTCAGACATCTACTGGAAGCTCTGCAGCCCAGAGGAATCATGTGAAATAAAGAGAACAGATGATGGGGAAAATTAATACAATTTTATGGAATACTTTTTAGATTGTTAATATTGGTCAGTGCTTCTGATTCTGTGTTTCGGTATGTGGACATAAAATCAATCAATTGTTAAATGTTCTGCAAGGCTCCGGAATATTGTGGAAAAGTGTTTGCCAGCACTATTTTTATTCATCAGTGCTCTCTCTCTTTATGTTCATAGAATGTTCTGGATGGTCAGTCAGTCGGGAGCAGTTTTGGACTGAAAATGTGGACTGTGAGAGTGTTGCAGGAGATTGTCCACTGGACTGGTCAAACTTCTGACATCCTGCAGTCTCCTCCAGCGGTAAAGCACGTAACACCCAGAACCAGAACAACTCCCAGGACAAGAAAAGCCATCCAGAAATCAAGGAAGTGAGAAGTGAGAGCAGCCAGAAGGCAGCGAGAGGGAGGAGCGGAAGAGCCAGTGTGATAAGAAGACAAGGAATTTCATTCCAGCATCAAGAATGTAGAGACACCACTTTACAGCTTATTAATTAGAAAATAAATTATTAATGTGATTTTAATATATATTTCTTAGTGTTTTTGGAGATAAAACCAAACTATAACGTGTAGTGAATGCATTAATTATCTTTTTCTTGACCTGTAGATTCTTGCTTTATCCGACACTGTGGAATGTTTTTGCATTTTAGATGGGATCACTTAAATAAAGTGAAATCAGAGAAAATAAATAAACATTTTAAATATTTATATTACATGAAAACCTTAGTTCCTCTGAAATTCTTCAAAAAAAGTTTAAATTAGTTTTTTTTAGTCAGCCAAGAAGAAAAATGAAGCCAGATCCACTGCTTTTATTTTTTCTTGTTGACGTGCAGGAGATATTTTTGTTCAACTGTATTTACTGCTGTAGAATGAGGTGAGATCCGGAGCTAATTATATGCAAACTTACTTATTCACTGCTCTCGCTTATTGTTTTAATGGCTTCTCATAATTTCTCTGCATTAGGCAGTACTTCATGCACCATCTGTTGAATGGTTCAAATGTAGATTCATTTACCATCCACTTTCAAAGATCTCTCCTGCCATCTGCTGGAAGTTCTAATTTGTAGCACAGGTCAACAGTTGTTTGTGTAGAGTGTTCTTTTTTGACATTGAAGCACATGGAGCTTCACATTCACAGGTTTTGAGAGGTTCGCCGGTAAAGCACCAGCTATTCAGTATCTGCTTATTCTGCATGTGACTGCATTTTGTGAATAAAGAGTGACTTAATAAATATATTGCCTAAGGTTGTTCAAACATCCACTGCTATAAATAACAATTTTTTATGTGTGATTTAAAGAGGTTTTAGTTTATCTGGGGTTTTTAACTAAATTGATGAAAGAAAATTAATCGAACAGCGAGAAAGGGAAAAAGGTCTTCTGAAACTGTTGCTGGGTAAAAAGTTTGGGCATTCATCTTCATACCCAATTGTTCCCTTTCAGGGTCACAGGGGTCTGCTGGTGCTCACTTCAGGCGAAAGGCTGGGGTACACCCTGGACAGGTCGCTAGTCCATCACAGCGGCAGGGAGGTACGTCACATAAATTCCCCTCAGTACTGAGTATTTGGACTTTAATTGGTTTTACTCAGTTAACTCTGTCACTCTGGTATCTTTGTTATTATACCCCATCTTTGTGAATGCTTTGCCCAGCTGCGATTACCCGGTAGTGATGCACTTCCATGGAAATCCTCCAAACCCTTCATCAGACAACCCTGATAGCTTGATACAGCCCATATCTAAGACCACCATTTGTGACGTACTGAAAATATATTTGTTTAAAAACCTGGGGGGTGCCTTGTCTTGTCAAATGAAGCATAAATCAATTTTTAATGAATTACATAAACTTTTATAGAGTACTTCTATCAGATACACACAAAGCGACAAAAAGGCGACAAAGACCTGAAACCCCTTTACTTTTGAGTAGCGTTACACATAGCCGTATACTGCAATAAGAGACCTGCAAATAATTTGAGATATGTTTGACTTTAAACAAATCAGAAAAACTGTCCATTGAAAAAATTAAGAAATGATTAATACTGACCAAATCCTCAACTTCATTTATAGAAATGCACCCCCGAATGCTCAAAGACACCACTACCAATCTTCACTGTTTTCTGCAGGCACTCATAATTGTACTGCTCTGCAGCCTACCATGAACAAACTGCATTTTACAGACAAATGATTTAAATTTTGCCTCCTCAGCTCAAGCTCCTTTTGCAAATTTTCTGCGCTTAGTTCCCATGTTTTCGTGCATCCCTGATTCATCTTGGTTGGTATGGCACGAAGGTATGGCTTTGTGCTGCAACTTTACAATGAAAATGTCTGGCTGGAATTGGTGGATTATGCACCTGACTGTAATCCTGCAAAATCCTTGATTTTGTGCAAGAGTATCTTTAAGAATTAATGCTGGTTTGAAGACACCATTGATTTGGTTTAGACAGCTTTTTCACACCTGCCTAAAACTTTAGCACGGCACAGTATATTGCTTAATTTAACTTTTATAAATCTTTGTGGTTTCTTGAGTGACAGCCATTGACCGTATATAACAGGTTGAAACCTTTGTAGAATCCTTGATGATGCAGGGTGGCAATATCCAGTCGGAGGTGCAAGGACCAGTCAATGTGTGAATCCAACTTTAGTCAGGTGGGTCTTCCAGCGCCAAGAAAAATGTGCTGGTTTTCAAACTGGGAACCTTCTCGCTGAGATTTGACACTGTTTCGGGCCTGCTCAGTTCTCATTGAAAAACAAGTTTTAAAAACATGTCGGATTCCTGTGTTTATGTGTTTACACCAGTTATAAAGGAAACGCAGGACATGTGGGTGGTGGGTTGTGGGGATTTCTGCACGTGTTTTGCAAAGGAGACTGAAGGGTGCGTATGTGATTGTGTGTGAGAGAGAGAAAGAGAGGGAGAAGGGGTGTTTTCTGTGTGTGTGTCCAAGGGGATAGAAGGATGAACACCTAACTTTTGCATTTTGGGGGTATAGCTTGAGAAGCTGTATTGTGCATATATTTAAAACAAAACAAAAAAAAGAGAAAAGACCAAAGGAATAAATTAAATTCAACTCACTTGATGATTATTAGGGGGAGCACATCAATAGAGTCATTATCAGAGTCATTAAATTAATTAAAACCAGCCACTTTCCTCTTCTAGCTCTCTTGTATCAATCACCAAAGCCAAATATTCCTTTTTTCAATGCATCACTTCAGTTTTTTAGTGCTTACCACAACATCACTGGAATTTCTGTACCTCCAAACCCCAAGCGTCTGCAGCTAAACCTTTGTTCAGGACACTTGTTGGACGTGGTGTATTGGACTTTCTCTCTGAAAAAACACAAAGCTTTGGATGTAGTGGTGCAGTGGTCCCAATGGAGTGACTGAATTTGCTTATTCATCTGATGAATTAATGAGTTTATGTTTTATGGAGAAATAGTATTTGACTGCATTACACCACCTGTGGAGTTTGGTGGTGGGGGATTATGGTGTGGGGTTGTTATAAGTGTCTAAAAGCAAAAGGCATCTTTGAAATGATCTTGTATGTGTTTTAGAGCACAGGTGGAACAAAACTATGGCCTGTAACGTTTAGCTTTAGAGCTTTATACAGATGACAAGACAATCTGAAAGAGAGACACTCTTCCGCCTTTTCTGCATAATGTATTTTGAATTCAATATATTAAATAAATGTTTAATCAAACAATTAAAGAACAGCAAATATTTTCAGAAATTGGGTTGAAGACATACTCAATAATCCCCTCTCTATTTCTGTGATTATGGGTGTCTGTGATTGTGAGTGCTTCATTCTCTTTCGCACTCTGTGTGTTATATTCCGACTCATCCCTCCCTCCCCATGGGTTGTGTGCGTGTGTGTGTATGTGTGTGTGTGTGTGTGTGTGTGTGTGTGTGTGTGTGTGTGTGCGTGCGTGTGTGTTCTCTCTCTTTTTCTCTCTCAATGTGTGTGTGTGTGTTTTCTCTCCCTTTCTCTCTGCCTCTCTCCCTCTCTTTCAGTGTGTGCATGCTCTCTCTCTCTCTCTTTCTGTGTGTGTGTGTGTGTGTTTTCTCTCCCTTTCTCTCTGCCTCTCTCCCTCTCTTTCAGTGTATGCATGCTCTCTCACTCGCTCTTTCTGTGTGTGTGTGTGTGTGTGTGTGTGTGTGTTTTCTCTCCCTTTCTCTCTGCCTCTCTCTCTCTCCCTCTCTTTCAGTGTGTGCGTGGTCTCTCTCTCTCTCTTTCCGTGTGTGTGTGTGCGTGTGTGGGTGTGTGCGTGCTCTCTCTCTGTGAGTGTGTGTGCAAACTCCTCTTTCTCAATGTGTGCGTGTGTTTGAGAGAGTGGGGGAAGGGAGTGTTTAGATCTGTGCGTCAGAGGTTTGTGGTAGCGAATCCAGAGTAAATGAGATTTTATAATTATATTCGACAGAGTGATTACGGATAACTTTAGATTTATTTAATTTTTTATAAAAAAATAAATTGAATTATTACAAATGTTTTCATTTAAAACTCAGAGTGTAGTACTCAACCTTTATTCATTAACCTCAGGATCACATATGTCAACAATATTATAAAGAAAAACGCAACTGTAATTGTCTTGTTTTACTGTACCTGGACAACTAGACAATGAAATGACAAAAAATGGACAACTAGACAATGAAATGTCTATTTAAAAAAAAGGTTTTATTGTGTAAGAATACATAAACACTGAGACAAACTTCGCTTGGAAACAAGTATACCACTCCAATCTACACTAAAAGCAGCAACCATTTATTTAATATGGGGGAGCACAGGTTAATAAATGCAGTGTTTTCTGCAACGCTCCTCTATATTTAAAGTTTGAAGTAGAACGTTATAGTCGTAAAGTGTTTAAAAGTGGTAAGTATATAAAATATTTAATCTGATCATTTAACAGTGCTGCATAATATTCGTAGAGATGCTACGGCAACGCGTGCTCCCCCTGTGTCTGATTGAATGGTATCGTCCAAGTGAACCTGTACAGAGACAGGGCGCGCGCCGCGGCGGAGAGGAAAGCGCTCATCAACGGCATGGAGCCCGTTCGTTCACTCTTCGACTACCGGGAGCCACCAGCCCTGGACAGCGACGGAGAGAGCACCAAACAGCCACCAACGCGAGGGTGAGACATCGTGATAAAATATATCATTCATTTAAACTGACTTTAAAAGCTTGCAAAACAGCACCCACACAACATTCAAACTTTTTTTTACGAAAATTAAACTGTTCAGGTTATTTAAATGTTGAAAGGTGACGTTACAGTTTTTACTTTTAAGTCTCTGTACAGTATTGACACGATAACAAATATTTGTTACAGGAGTTTGTTTGGTTTATTTCACTTATGTTGACAGTAATGCAGCTTGAGAACATTGCTAATGTTAACTGAGAAAAAACAACATTTTAATTGTGATTTAATTGTGTTTGAGAAAGAGAATACCAACTTGTGTTTGTGTATGTGCGTGAGAGAAAGAGAGAGAGAGTGTGTGTGTGTGCGTGTGCGTGCGTGTGTGTGTGTGTGAGAGAGAGAGAGTGGATGTCACAGCGGGTGTGTGTGTATTACACAGGGGGAATGCACGTGTGTTTGAGAGTGGGGTAATGAGTATGGTTGTGTGTATCACAGCTTGTGTGCTTGCGTGCGTGTGTGTGTCTGTGTGAGAGAGTGCGTGTGTGTGTGTGTGTGTGCGTGCGTAAATGTGAATTTGCCTGTGAGTCTGTGTCACAAGAGAGCGTGCATGAGTGTGAGTGCAGAGATGGGAGGAGGGATGAAGCAGAGCGTGAGAGACAGAAACGAGTTCAGTGTGTGTGTGTGTGTGTTCGTGAGAGAGAGAGAGAGAGAGAGTGTGTGTGCGTGTTTGCGTACGTGTGTATGGGGGAGCCTGAGAGGGTGGGAAAAACAATATGAGAGTAATGACAAAAGACAAAGTGTGCTGGTGAATGTGTGTTCGAGACAGTGTTTATGTGTGTGGTGAGAGATTTTTGAAATTAAAGTGTGTGATTGTCTGCGACAATAGAATTTAAGGTGTGTTTCCATGCGTGTGTGTGTGTGTGTGTGTGTGTGTGAGAGGTGGTCTTTGATAGGAGCATTGTGTGTATTCTGAAAGCGTCTGCCTTCAAATGTGCAATTTTAAATGTTCATAGACAAAAATCTCAAATAAGGGAAATCAGAGACTTACTGAGTAGGAATATTTGTAACTATACAGTACTAAAAACTATGCAGAGATGCTGTTATTTAAATAGGCAGGAAGGTTGGTAAGGCATAAAGACATTTACTCGACATTCTCTACAGTGAAAGGAATGATTGATTGGTAGTTGCCTGGTAAAAGAGTGGTTGCTAGGCAGTTATTCACTATGATGTTAGGCTTGGTTTCTAGACTCGGCTTGGCATGGCCTAGGTCTACTCGCCGTGGTTCCCCTTTGTGTTTCCAGGACTTCCTGAGCGGACTTGTTTTAGACATGTCACTCAAGACACGTCACTTCCTTACATCATTGTAAGCGTGGTGACATCATAATGAATGTGAAAGAATTACACAACCCTGCCATAAAAATCCAAAGAGGAAAAAATGCTTAATGTTGAGTGCACACAACATGGATAAATGAAGGCCATCAAATTACAGGTCAACCAGATGTTGTCACGCTTTTTTTTTTCCAACAAGAGAAAAGTGTCACCTTGGCCTGACTTAAGGCCTCTACACACCGATCCAAATTGAGAGACACAAATCTTCGGATGGCTTCTCATTAGGGTGCTCTTCGTCTGGGTTGAGGAAAATTGATGCAATGATGCTCCCTGCCGAAAGATGTCGTTTGCTGTACAACAGATGCACTCTGCACCACACGGGGAAACAGGAAAGAAGAAGATGATGACAGAGAAGACATCAAAAAAATCATTGATGTTGAGTCATTTAAACTGTTGATCACAGGGAGCAGTTTATCAAAAATGTGGAGAAAAGAGAGGATTTGTGGTTCACTATTTCTTTCCTGTTACCTGTAAGAAGTTGCTATAAAAATATGTGATGAGTGTCACCGAGCGGCTCTTTTACATTCTACTCACGTCGTCAAAAAAGTCAGCTTTCATTGGTCATTCTCCTTGTGAAAAACGGACCAGATATAGCAGTGCAAAACTCTTCTGTTGGCACCACTCATTCAGACAAATGTGTGATGTCCCGTGCGCCCTTGCTTTTCGATCAAGGCACATTATTGCACAAAACTTTAGTCTGGAGTTTTGCCCTTTAGTCTGTTTTTTTAATGCACCCGTTCAAACGGGGACAAAAAATACTGATGAAGGTAACTGAACATGGTGGAAAAGCCCTCAAATGCACACAGGATCGATGGCAGAAAAGCAACATAAGATAAACATAGTGGTTGCTAGGCTATACAAAAATGTTGCTAAGGGGTGTTTGAGTGTGGTTGCTAGGCAGTTGTTAAGATGGACAGGGGGTTGTTAAGGTACAATGTGTAACTGCTAAGTAGTGTGTACATTCATGTAATTAAGTTTGTAAGATTAAAAGTGACTGCCAGTTTGTTGGCAAGGTAGAGATGGAGGTTGCTAAGGTACTTTGGCTGCTTGTATTATAGGTATGTGCGATGTGCGTGCAACATAGGGGGAAGGGTCTTGTGTTCAGGTGTGTTTTGTTGAGTATACGTGTGTTTGAGTTCAAATCAATAAGAGTTCTTGTGTGTATAAAGGATACGGCCAGATGATAATTGAAAGTGTTCAAGCTGATTCTATGAGTGTTGAAAATGAAAATGTGGTATTTTATTTATTCTTTTTTTATGTGTGTGTGTGTACAGAGGGTGTTGATCTAGAAATGTTGAGGTCTGAAGCTGAAGCCTGCTTGTACCTTTATAAAGACAGAGAGAAAGCTCCAATGACAGTGATGGAATTAGACAAACTGCTGGGTTTTCACTTTTCCCCTCAACTCTGAACTGATGAGTTCTGGATGAATACTGAGATTCTATTGGATGCCTCAGAAAGCAACGTGAGTTGCTTCCTGTCGTTACAGACTACCAGGTAATGGTTTCTAGAGCCTTCATTAATCATTTAACAAAAAAAATTAGCTGTGATGAAATTGCTTTTTAGAATAAAAATATAAAAAAAAAACAATGCTTTTTAGCACATTTGTCAAAAGTGTTTTTTTTCCCCACCAGAGTTAAAGGTTTCCTAAATTTTTTTTGAGCTCATCCATCGATCTAATTAAAAAATTTATATATTTTTTGGTTTTTCATTTTTTGAACAGACAGGACAGTAGAGGGAGACAGGAAGAGAGGTGGAGAGAGAATGGGTGGGATGGGAAAGGCGACAGGCTCGGGACCCAAACTTGCGTCGCCCTGCGCAACCACGCTTACATGTCTTACGCACTGTCCACTACACCACGGGCCAGGACCCATTGATCTTCACTGAGACTTTTCTCATGGTTACAGCTTAGGTTTAAATGAGTGGACTCAACTGTGATCCCCACGATTTTATAGATGACCAGCTTTCCATTGACATAGAGTTTTGGCCAGAAATTGGATTTCATAACATTTATGTCATTCTTGATTTCAACACCGGGGGTAGTACACAAAACAAAGTTTAAAATCAGAGTTGTCAGGGGTATTCAAGTGACAAAGATATCTTTTCAGTTTCCCCCAAACCTTTACACAGGCCCCCAGATTTGTTAAGTTGCCACTGTCTTCGTTAAGTTTAGAAAACATATTTTTTTCTGCAGTGTCGCCATGGGTAATAATTAAACGAAGAGAAAATTTGCATTAGATGTGAAACATATTTAACAGACAATATTGGCTGTGAAGCATCTGCCAGTTTTAAGAGACTCACTTAGATTGCAAATAAAAAAATATAATTTAAATAATTTTGGGGGTATTCTTCAGAATGACGTATTTAATTTCCAGAAGCAGTTGTGCTGTGCGTTTGGATTGCATATTCAATTATGCTTCTTCAACCTACAGTCCTTGTCAGAACATTCTCTGCTGCTCTCTGGTCCATCCGCAGTCTTGCACTCTTTGCACCTTCCAAACTTTGACATCACTCTTAATCAGAAACCTGTTCTTTCACTGTACTCAACACAGTTTACCTCAAAGTTGCAAATTCCCACTGTGTTTCTCGGCTCTTCCTCAACTCCACAACTCTCTCCAGTGTGAGCTCAGAAACGGTGAAGCACTCAAATGCAAACTCAAAACACATTTGTTTAGACAACTATATTTGGTTATTATTAAAGCAATATACGCTGTTTGTTTGTGCAGAGATTTGTGAATTTCTCTGCGTTACAAAAAAGTAGTTCTTGATTAGCAAAGGTATGTTGCAATTTTTACAAAAAGTATTTTTCTTTTGTAATTGTACATATACCTACTGTTTTATTCAGCTTTAATATGGTTTAAGAAGTTATGAAGGCTGCCATCTAAAACAATATATTATTAGTCAAACCAAGTATGAACTTCGATGAAATGAAGTCCAGATTTGTCCAGGATTAGCTGCCAATTAAACTTAAAGTCACCACTTATCCATTGACCTGTTTTGTAACGGCACGGCTCAGCTGGAGTCAGCATGCATTTGGGAGTTTTTCCATTACCTTTAGTGATAGTTTTTCGTACCCGTAGCAAGCTAGTTTTATGCAAGGTTCTGATTGGAAAGAAAAGCATGGTACAACATCATGCCAATAACTGACGGGTCAGTTGTTGAGCTTATTGATTGGCTGGAAAGAACACTCTATGCATCATTACAATGAGAGCTGTACTTTTGGTATTTTGGTATTGTGCATTCCTGCTAGCAGAACTAGAATTTAAAAACAAATGTATGTCTGCATTTCTTTTAAAAGGGGTTGCGCATTGGTGCATTGGCCAATAAATCTCAGCTAGAATACAGTGTTTAGTGCAGTGCTGGTACGAGTTTCCTTTAGTTGTGAATGGCGATCAAATGTGGACATTTCACCTTTAGGGTTTATGAAATGGTACCAGCTGACCATGTGATTTTCAAATTCATTAGCAGATATGAATTTATAAAGGAAAGGCCCGGTTTGTTACCCAATATACTCAATCAAGACCGGATTACAACCACTGATCACTCCCATTTCCGTCAGTCCTACTCCCCTGTTTACGAAAATGTAAAGTTAGTCCTAAAGCCCTAAATCTCACTGCTACGTACCTTGGTTCCTTTGTTTCCTGGTTCTGTAGCTCCTTGTTCTCTGGCACTTTGCCTGGTTTCTCGTCCATTTGTTGGAATCCACCTGCATCATGGAAATATCTTTGATTGTTTTCATCCCAATTCTGCTGACAAATATTATGTTTTTTTTTTCACACACCAATTCTAACTATTGATTAGCCAAGCAACATATTATACTATAACAACATTCTGTGGTGCACCTAAACACCACTAAATACATTGGTTGTCGCAAAACATGACAGTGAAGCCATTGAAGCACACTTAAATTGCATGAAGCTTAAGATCGCCTGTATTAAGTGGAACTTAATTGTTGGGCATAGTACCTGTCTTCTAAGTATTGCTATCTAAACATAAAATTAAGACTTTGTATTTAATACTTAAGTTTAGTCATTTGGATTGTAACTTTCTGCACAGGTATTATGGTAATAACCCCAAAATATGTATTCATTTAAAACAAGTTGCCAACTTATAACATATACATGGTATATTAATTAACCTTTAACAACGTGTTAATCACACTCAAGGTTTGGCCAATTGCTCATCTATGTTTAATCAGCAAAAAACCATAGCGCTTTTTTATTAGTTTATTGTGCTTTCTCTGGTTTAACTTATTTGAGTATCTGTAAACAAGCAATTTTCTGTTTCTCCTGTTGAATCTGATGAGGGAAAATCACTTTCTGCTTACCCTCTGCATTTCGTGCCATTGGGGTGATGTCATTTAAAACAACCAATAAACTGTCTTTCGTTATAAACAGGGGCGTGGCCTTGAACCTGGTGGAAAACAAGTGCGACCCCTGCATTAGAGAGAAATCATGTTTGCTGAACATAGTTCCAATCATTTCTGGCTCATGAAAGAAATTTACAGAAATTCTGAAAAGCATCAGAGCTGGTTTTCACAGATTTGATTTTATTGTATCTGTTGATGACATCATTAAATACCTGTATCTGTTTTTAAATAAAAAGGCTTTAAAACATTGGATCTTTATTAACTTATTTTGCCGTTCAGTCTGGTTCAAGCAGGTTAATTTTTTTCACATTTCATTTATGATGCAGAAACCCCGCAATAATAACTCACTAATTTCAGCTCTCTCTGAAGTCATTGAATTTTTATTCTTAACCTGTTTCAAACTGGTCGAAGCAGGTGAGGTGTTTTTGTGGCCATGCCCAGCATTTGCAGACCATGAAATAATTGGTCAATATTTGATTTGATTTATGTCATTTTTAAATACATATTTTCTTCGAAAATTTTAAACTCTGAAAGTGCTCCCAGATGCTTTTGTATGAATTTTGTATGAATTAATAGAAGGCAGAAGACCCGAGTTTACAAAATTCCTCCCTTAACGAGAGCATGAGAGTAACACTGATTTGATGTTATGTGTACTCCTATGTTATGAGGCAGTATTATGTAGTGTTTTGTGCATATTGAATAAAGAACTGAGTGTGTGTTGTTGAAACAGATGAGGGTATGAGTGAGAAGATAGGATGTGTGTTTAAGAGACAGAACTAGAGTGTAGCAAAAGTGGGGAGGGTGTGTTTGTGTGTGTGTGCGCTGTGTATGTGTGTGTGTGTGTGTTTGAGAGAGAGAGAGAGGTGAGAGAGTGTGTTCATGCTTGCAGGTTTGAAACTGAAAGAGAAGGGGAGGGAGACAAGAGTGTGTGTCTTGGAAACAGAGAGAGAGGGGCAGAGAGTGTGTATTTGCTGTGAGTCAAGTTTTGCTACCTTGTGGGGACTGAGTAAAACCTGATCATTTTGACATTGTGAGGCCAGACGGTGGTATTCTATAGCAAATGAATATGTAACACCATTCAAACAAAGTGTTAAAATTGGTGCGGCTCAGTAAAGCTTTCTGTGAGACTCTAGATCAAGGTTTGGTACATATTTTAAGAACAGGATATTTTTGTTAGATGTATTGCAAAAGAAATTGGAGGTCCACCGCTCAAAGATAGTGGACAGCACTTGTGTATTGAATTGTTAAAGGTGTTTTTTACTTGATCTGAGTTGGTGTGTTTGTGTATCTGTGTGTGTCTGGTCTGGTAGTTGAGTGAGAAGAGGATGGTGTGTATGCGTGCTCATGAGGCAAAGAGGCGGGTGTGTTTGTGAGTGAGGGAGATAAAGGAAAACAGTGTGTGTTTGTGTGGAGCTGAGAGAAATTGTGAATTCTCTCTCTGCATGTGTTTTGTGTCAGTGTGTGTGTCTGTTTTGAGCATTGGGTGTGTATCTCTGTGTGTGTCTGTTCTAGAAGCTCACTCACTCAGGAGGGTGAGTGTGTTTGTGCTCTAGAGGCAGAGAGCGAGCGAAAGGGTGGGTGTGTGTGAGTGTGTGCGTGTGTGTGTGTGTGATAGCATGCAAGAGACAGGATTGTGTGTCTGAGAGAGAATTAATGAAGGGAGCGAGTGAGCGAGCCAGTGAGTGAGTGAGCCAGTGAGTGAGTGAGCGAACGAGTGTGTGTTCGAGGGAGTGCAAGCTTGTGAAGCAGATAGTGAATGAGTGAGTGACTCATTGTGTGAGGTAGTGATTGAGCAATTGGATGAGTGTGTCAGTGGGGTAAATAAGTGAGTGAGTATATGAACCATGGAATAAAGGACTGAGAGTTAAAGTAAGAAGGTGAGTGAGTGAGCAATCTTGTGGAAACAGTTAGTGAATGAGTGAATGACTCATTGAGTGAGGTAGTGATTGAGGTATTCGATGAGGATGTCAGTGGGGTAAATGAGTGAGCGAATAAGTGAACCAATCAACAAAAGAGTGAGGGGTCAAGTAATAAAGTGGGTGAGTGAACAAACTTGAGAAGCAATGATTGAGAGAGGGAGTGATTCATTGAGTGAAGTAGTGATTCAGCAATTCGATAAATGTGTCAGTGAGGTAAATGAGTGAGCAAGTGAGCCACTGAAAAAAGAGTGAAATAGTAAGAGATGAGTGAGCAAGCTTGTGAAGCAGTTAGTGAATCAGTGAGTGAGGTAGGGATTGAGCTATTGGGTAAGTGTGTTAGTGAGGTAAATGAGTGAGCAAGTAACTAATCGATTGAATATAAGAGTTAAAGAGTGGGAGGTTAAGTAAGAAAGTGAGCAAGCTTGTGAAGCAGTTAGTGAGTGAATGATTGAGTGAGTGAGTGACTCATTTAGTGAGGTAGCGTTTGAGGAATTGGATGACAGTGTGTAAGGTAAATGAGTGAACAATTGGGCCTCTAAATAAAAGAGTGAAAAAGTGAGAGGTTAAGTAAGAAAGTGAGTGAGTGAGCAAGGTTATGAAGCAGTTAGTGAGTGAGTGAGTGAGCTACTCATCGAGTGAGGTAATGATTGAGCTAATTGATGACAGTGTGAGAGGTAAATGACTGAGCAGGTGAACCACTGAATGAAAGAGTGAGAGATTAAGTAAGAAAGTGAGTGAGTGAGTGAGCAAGTATCTGAAGCAGTTAGTCAGCGAGTGAGTGACTCATTGAGTGAGGTAGTGCGTGAGCAATTGGATGACTGTGTGTGTGAGGTAAATGAGTGAGCAAGTAAGTGAACCACTGAATAAAAGAGTGAGAGGCTACATAACAAAGTGAGTGAGAGAGCAAGCTTGTGAAGCAGTTAGTGAATGAGAGAGTGACTCATTGAGTGAGATAGTGATCGAGCTATTGATTTAGTCATTGAGGTGAGTGAGCGAGTGAGTGAGTGAATAGACGTTTGTGTGAAAGAGTGAGAGATCAATTGAGAGAGTGACAACAGTTGTAAGGAGTGAATGAATAAATGATCAATTGAGTGAGATAGTGATTGAGAGAGAGTAAAGGAGTTTAATATTTATTGAGTGAGCGAGCTAGTTTACAAGTGAGTGGTGGAGTGTATTTGTGAACGATTAAGTTGCTTGGTGATTGAGGGAGTATAAATGTGTGTCTGTGTGAGTGTTTGAAAACAGTAGAGAGAGGGAGTGTTCATGCATCTGTTTTGTTTGTGAAAAAGGAATGTGTGTGTGTAGATGAGGTGTGTGTGTGTGTGTGTGTGTAGGTGGTCATGTTTTATGAGGAGAAACACTGTTGAGTGCGTGAGTGTGTGCATGCTTTCACTGCATGTATTTATTTACATTATTCAAAAGTGCGTGCGTGTGTATGTGAAGAGGACAGACAGGAAAATGGTGTGTGTTAGTGTGTGTCTTCAGAGAGAAAGCAACTGCTGCAGACTGTGAGTGCGTGCATGCACATATGCGTGTGTGTGTGTGCGTGTGTGTGTGAGGGATATGGAGTGAGTGAGAGAGTGAGCGAGAGAGAACATGAGACTCCTGGTTTGGTTGTTTGAGACAGAGCGTGTGATTGTGTGTTGTTTTGTGAGCCAGTGCGTGCTGCGAGAGATTGTGGGTGTACGTGATAGTGTGTGTGAGGTTGCACATGTGAGTTTTGAATGGAGGAGGGGTGTGTGTGTGTGTGCATGTGAGCTCAGCTGAAGAGAGGATTCTGCATGAGTGTGTTTGTGTGCAGGCTTTTAAAGGGTAGGGTGTGTGAACACATACATGTGTCAGATTGGGGGAGGGTGTGTGTATTAGTGGGTTTATACAGTGCAGAAGTGTGTTTGTGTGTTCTTGTGCACATATGTGCCTACTTGTAAATACTTGAGAGAGGAGTGTTTGAGTAGAATGATACGTGTTTGAAAACAGACATGAACCGATTTGAAAGTTTTGAACCGGTGGAGCGATTAATAGATAATAATATTATCAAATTATTTTCATAGGGACTTGGTTAAGTTTAGGGAAAGGTATTAGATGTCATATTGCTTTAAATTTAGAAGGGTTAATCATTTATTAACATCAAAAAATAAAACACACTGAATGAACAAAAGAGAAATTTCAATCAAATCAGTGTTTAGTGTGACCACCCTTTGCAATTCTAGGTGCATTTGGACACAGTTTTTGAACAATACTCAGCTTCTAGGTTGTCCTAAACATCTTCTGAAGATCTGGAACCAAACAGAGATCTGTTGATGTAGCTTTCTTGCATCTCTTTATGTAATCCCTGACGCTCTCAATGATGTTGCGATCAGGGCCCTGTGTAGGCCATGCCTTCACTTCTAGTGTTTCTGATTCTTCTTCCCGCCAAAGATAGCTCTTAATGACTTTTATGTTTTGAATTAAATTATGACTAATTTATGTTTGGGGTCATTGTCCTGCTTCTGTTTATTCAAACGATCTCGCTTTGAAATATTTACCTTGCAGACCACCTTGTTTTGTTGCTGTGCTCAATATTGGCATGAAAAAAAAAGATTTTCACCTAAAAAAGCTAAACAAGAGTTTAGCTGTTCCTCAGCAGTGTCAAGCCTCCTACACAGCGGCCTCTGTTTCACTTTTTTCACCTGTTTGGTATTATTCTGTGATCACAAACCTGACTAAAATCCTACCAAATTCATGACTTTGTGTAAGCGTATCTATAAGAACTAACGCTGGTTTAAAGGCAAACTGTAACCACATTTTGTTGGTTTTTGTTTTTGTCATTATTATTTATACTTTTGAAAGCATTTTTGTTTATAGCATTTTCCCACACCTGTCTAAATCTTTTTTCTCAGATCTATATGTTTATTTATTTTTTATTTATGGACCTCAGCCAGTGAGCAACTGCAGTGGAGATGTTCCAAGAATATCCTGGAAATGTAAAATTTTGAGCAGATTCTATTACAATGCTCAGCCATCATCCATGTTTCCATCCAAAGATGCAAATTAAATTTTGCATCCAACGGTTCCATGAGAACAAAATTGCCACTTCCTGATAAAGTGGCACCAAATATAAAAAGAAAAATGGAAGTTAGTGTGTTTGGAGAAGGCCTTTTTCCGTATATAATAATTAAGCGTCTTAGAGAACTTAGATGAAACGCAATATGCGCAGTGAGGTCGTCTTGCTTTTGTGGTCGGGAAACTCCTTTTTGGGAACGTCACCGGTCAAGACAGTTCTGATAATTCTGGACTACTTTGATGGCAGACTTTGACTAAGGAATTTTAGAATGACCAAACCAACATTTCAATGCAATGGAATCGGTTTCTTGGTTACTCCAATAATGGCGCGCCAACAGAAAAACACGTTGCAATTCCATTGCATTTTGATTTATTCAGTAAACGCACTTCCATCATAGTTTATGCACTTTTTTTATCGGATAAAAAGTTATACAATATTCATGCAATATTGCAAAATGCGCATACAAAATCAAGTTTTTGACTCCCAGCCACAGAGGCTTTGATCTGAGAAGAAATTAAATCTTTAAACTTGGGAGCCATGGGATAAAATTAACTGAAGTTTTGGTTACAATGAAGTACGCACAGATTCACCTCTCAAAGAATTCCAGCACTCCAGGTCATTGAATCCTCTATAGTACTCTCAGCATCACTTGCACATCATTTAATTACATTTTTAGATGAAATAGATTTTTATACATTTAATTATCCATGAAGTTGATCAGGAGTGAACACACAGATGTGCACACCCACGCAAACAAATGCCCTCAGGTCCAGATGGAGGGTCGAATGGATCAATATCCAGTCAGGAAGAGTGAGTCTTATCACAGCTCAATGAATACGTCAGCCGTACAAAGACGCACACTCTCACTCAAACACACTCTCTCAACACATCTGTAACCAAGAGACTGCACATCTCCACACCGGTCTAATTAAGCATTCACAGTTGCATCTGTGGGAAAACCGCCTAGCTTTCATACACAGATTTATTAACAGCAGCTGACACACTCCTATCTGGTGATTTACTTTCTGTTGAGGCTTTCAAGGGTTGTAGATTTGAGAATAAAACTCACGATTGCTGCCTTGTTAACTGGTATAATTTAGATGCTTTCAACAGAGATTCTTCTTCTTGAAAACCCTTGTGTTTTTGCTCTTCATTTAGCTTAGCTGACTGGCTTTCTTGTTTTTTTTGAAACACGCTTGGAATAAAACTTGTTGGCCTATCTAGAAATTATAATTGGCCACTGATTTTCATTGATCCGTAGATGTGTGCCAATTATTGATTGTTCTGTGTGATTTATGTTTGGTTGGTACAGTCGTTCATCGAATGTGATTGTATTTGTGTTTTGTAGACGTGGCTGTGGGAGGAAAAGGAAAGGAACTCCTGTGAAAGTATGCGACAGAGTCTTCGCTGCAGAGGATGATGAGGAAAGTGTGTCTGAGAGTCGCTTTGGTCAAGAAAAAGGTACAATCTGTAATTTTTTCACGATAAGCCCAGTCCTTCAAATAGATTTAAGTTTTTTCAATAAATACAGGATGAAATAATAGATGTGTGTTTCAGGTGACTGTCTGGAGGACAAACAAAAAATGCCTGTTGCTGACGGACCATTCTTTGAACCGCCGTCATCTCCACAATGGTTTGTTGAGTGACTGAGAGTGTGTTTGTTTGAGTAGAGAAAGTGTGTGAGTGTGTGTATGGGTGCGTGCAAGTTTGAGATAGCGAGTAATTGTGCTTGTTGTGTGATTTAGAGATACTGTTGTATGTAAATGGGGGTTGGGGGTTTACTGGAATGCAAGCTGTGTTGTTGTGTGCGCGTGTGTGTGTGTGTGTGTGTGTGTGTGTGTGTGCATGTGTGTGTGCATGTCTGTGAGTGAGATCCATTAAAACTGTAACTTCATCCGAAACAAACTGATAGAAATCCATAACTCCTGCAAGAGGTTTTTTTTTTATAATACTTTATATTATTTCAATACTTTTGAAATAATGATTTACCATACTGTATCTGACAAACCACTGTGTTTTAAGGCATTTCTACTCTGTGATTGTTTAGTTTTAAAACTCTGACTGTTTCAGGTTTCTTCTGCCACAGATAATAAAAAAATGTAAACAAAGTGGGTGTGTCCTGCTGTGCATAGAAGGGAGGGGCATGGGTTTGGGTATGTAGAAAGTGAGGTGCAAGCTAATGTTATGGTCTATGTTTATGACACAGCCCCCAATAATTTGAACATGGATAGTGATTTCAAATTAAGTAGCGGAAAAACCAGTTTGCGCGGTTCTGCTGAAGTAGAGCACATCTCCTGAATCACCTGTCCTGGACGGAGAGATGTTTAACGACGCAGGTCTTCTGTCCTACCTTTTTTGAACAGTTAGCACTTACCGGATCTTGTCAGGTGTTAAATCATTTATAGTTAAAACACCACGTCTTGCCATTGGATGAGTGAGCTTTGACTCATGAATAATTATAAGGTACTGAATCATAGAAATAGGTAAAGGATGCATCACATCTGGAGAATTGTACTTCTTGACAATTACATTTTCTGAAATAATGTTCAAATCTTAATATGAAACTCACAGTCAGGGAATCGTGGCCCTTTAAATAAAATGTTTGTATAGGGGTTTGCGACAGTGATCAATTCTACATTGAACAAAAAGCTTTTGGATCTTTAATACAAGATCTAAATAAATTTTGATTTTGATACATATGATTTTCTGTAATCTTTCAGTGTCATCCTTTAAAGGAGACACTGAATTTTAGATTTGGCATTAAAATTTATCTAAAGCTCACTGGAGTCTGATATCTCCACTCCGTGCTTAAAAGTGGGGCAGTGATGTGTAATTTTTTTCACCACTAGGTGTCGCTTGGATTCATACAAATAATTTACTGCATATTTAAATAAATGTATGTTAAAATTAAATGTTAAAATTGATACAGAATGAAACCAATCTATGTCCTCTTAGCAGCTGAAGTCCTAAGACCGACGAGTCATTCTTATTCGGCCTTTAAGAAGAGAGTGAATTAATATTTGATAATGTGAGAGCAAGACAGAATGACTGAGACTTAGCTCAATCCATTTAGAAAGAGAGGTGTGTAAGATTTCCCAGCCCTGATGCGGTCATATGCACAAGGTTGTGTGATATATTGCAGTCTGATGTGGTGTTTCTCTCATGCAGTATGAATGAAGACTGCTCTAGTGCTGGAAGGGGGGCTGCTTTGTTCCCCCCACTACCAAACTGCCGCATTCGTGAAGTTCACAGTGGAAATCAAGTGCGACTGATTGTCATAGCGATCCGCGACATTGCTAAAGGGGAGGAGATCACAGTGGATTACAGTTTGACGGAGTGGGGAGAAAATGCTTTGGTAAGTATAACCATTATGATTGCTTGCACATCTCAATGCTCTAAGCTTCTTTTGCGCATGATAATGAAATGCTAATCATTATCAAATAAGATAACTTTATTTAAGGTTTTAAATAGTATTTAAAGTTGTTATTCACTGAATTTGAGGGTAACATTCTTACTACTCAGTTGCTTCCTTTCTCAGGGTTTACACGGCACTGTGACTCCCAGTAGCTATGATTGTAGCTCAGACCAGGAGAACAATGCTAAAAAGGTAAGCATGCAGTATTTCAAATGTCTACAAATAAACATGATGTAAATACGTTTAGGCTTATTATTATTAGACACTTGAACTAAGTATGGTGCATTTACCAAACCCTGGTACAAACCAAACAATTGGTGTAAGACAGCAAAAAAGCTGGGTCTTGATCCACTTTCAAGCAAACCCTGTTGCAGTTTGTTTAAAAACAGGATGTGATGTCACAACGTGCAATACCAGAAATCCAGCATAACATTACCTGGTTTGTCTCATCTATGGAACCTCCTTGCTCTTAAGTCATAAGCGTTGTCATCTCCTTGCTGTGGATTTTTGTTCTCGCAAAAAAGAAATCCTGGTGTGGCTTTGAACTTTGTAGTAGGTAGAAATAAAACCATGTACATCCACACAATGAGTGAGTTTAATCCAGTCCGCTGCATCATTTGCCATTTTTGTCATGACAGGAAATCTGATCAACTAGGTTTTGGATAACTATTCCTTAAGGTTTGTCTCAGTGTTACCAGAAACTGTACCAGGAACAAATACATCATTTTGATATTTTCAACTTGCCAAACTAACCAAACTGAACACACCTTTAAACTACAACAATTGTAATTGCTCGATGATATCTCTCACAATGTTCTCCTCCATGGTTGTGTAATTAATGTTCTCACGATTGAAGAACCTTTCAAGCATCAATGAAAAATTGATCATTCTCACCCTATTAAAACACATTAGAGCAACTCTTTTATTAAGGTTTTAACAGCTAAAACCCCTAATGAATTTTATGACAGCAAGATTTATTAATTTATGATTTATTTGTCTTTATGCTGGGTGGCACTGTGTCTACCAGAAAAATAAAAGATGAATGAATGTCTTTATGATACTGAGAGTCATGACCTTGAGCTTGTAAAAGTTGACAAAGAAAGTGAGTGTCGGTGTGGTGCCCCAACAATTGTTGATTTCAGTCATCACGATTAGAACTTTTCATTTAAAATTTACTGGGGTATATGACATGGTGTTCAAGCTCTTTTGAAGAAACAGAAAAAAAAGAAATGGCAATATTGAGGATTGTAGATGCAGTGTCCAGCTAAGGAAGCTTGGGTGTGCAGATGCAAGACACATCAAGCTTATTACCCATCTAAAAAGGAAGATGTCCAGCATTGCTATCCTGCGAAATCTGTCCAGAAGTAGGAAGAGTTGCATACAAAAAAACTTACCTCCATCAAGGCCCAGTGACTCAAGGAGCCGTTTGATTGGCCCCCAGTTTTTTTTCAGCAAGGCAATGATTCCAAGTCTTTCAAAACTATTTTCCCAAAAGAGAGAAGATATTTTAGAGAAGAAGTATGCCAGTATGGTTAACTGTCAACCCATCAGGCCCAAGGGGTTTAATGAATTTTAATGAATGAATAGTTGATACAGACTTGAATTGATTTCTTATCAATTGTATGTTGAACCAAACAAAGTATGTGCTTTTTCAATCCCAGGAGGAAGAGTCTAACCAAGTTCCAGTCTCTCTTCCTGAACCAAAATATGTCACACCATCCTGGTCCCTTTCTCCATCCTCCTCTACTCTGTCTCACTCTGAACCCAGTGATTCTGACCTTGACTCGGATGAGGAGAGGCGTAGGCCTTCTGCTCAGCGCTGCAAGATTCCCAAAGCTACCTCATCTTTTGCTGCACATCCCAAGAATAAAGCACCTCAGCAAACCTTCAGCCACCCTGGCTCATGTTTGCACTCACACTCGACCTCCGAACTAAAACCTACAAGGAATCCTAAACTTGTGTTCAAGTGCCCGACTCCCATGGAAGTTCCTGCTAACACTGCATCAGTGGGCCGAGGGCAAAGCAGCACTGCACAGAAACAACGCTGTGTTTACTGCAGACGTCATTTCCGCTCTCTTCCACGCCACCTGAACAAGCACCATGCTAACCAACCAGATGTGCAGTCTGCAATAGAGCAGGCAAACCGATCTCATGTTGAACACTCATCGAACCCATCATCCAGCGATCAATCCCAAGGCCCCAAAGTGACTTGTAAGTTTGTGGGAACTCCACAATCACCGCCCTCTTCGTCTTTGTCTCCAGACAGAAAGAGTCCTGGCATCTCCAGTCCCAGTTGTAAAGGTTTCACACCATCTCCGAATACCCCACCAAGGAAAGGAGGTGTTCGTGTATCTGTGTTAAAGAGGAGCCCGCCTTTACCCACATCTCAGAAGAAAGGAGGCCGGAGATTTAAAAAAGACAAAGAGGTGATGGATCTTTCTGTAAAGGTAAAAGAGGCAGTGCCCACTCTGGGGAGTGAAGAGCAGGTGGAGGAGACTGAAGTTTCAAAAGAAGATGGGGAAGAGAATGGAGGAATAGAAGACGATAGTGGAGTTGAGGGGAAAACAGATCTCTCAAGGTAAGATATCTAACAACATTTCTTTCTCCAAATGGGGGAATTTAAGAGGAGCACATTCAGATGTTGTTAATAGTTAAAGATTCACATTAACATCAGCACAACACAGCTCCTTTTGACAGTGATCAGCATTTGAATCAATCTGTGATTCCCTTCAGAATCCTCTGTTTTGATTCTGTAAAGAGCCACTGTGAAGCCTTTGGTTAGCAGTATCATAACACTCGTGGATATAGTTGCTGCATTTTCATGGATTAAAAACATTTTTCGTATACTTATTCATTTTATTCATTTTCCAACCCGCTTAATCCCTTTTGGGGTCACAGGGTGAACCGAAGGAAACCCACGCAAGCACAGGGAAAACATGCAAACTCCTTTCCTAGAAGGTGAATGGCGAGCCTCGAACCGACAACCTTCTAACTGGAAGGCTAACTGCTACCCATTGCGCGACCTTGCTTCCCATTTTCCTTTTATATTCTTTTATTTTTCAAAGGTCTTTCAATTATTATTTGGTATCTGTTTAAGAAAATTTGGCTATGGTAATGAACAAGAAAATGAAGAGTATTGGATTTGTGCAAAAACCATATTTTTTATATTTTGAATTTCTGTTTGTGACAATTGCAGAATTCCTGACTTGTTTTGCAAATAGGAATATACCTTTTATAAGGCTGTACTTAAAAAAAAACATATAATAAAAACTTGTAGATCATGTACTAATAATAAAGTACAGCTAAAATTTTAAGTTTAGAACCAAGAGTTTTCAATGCGGTTACAATATTTCTTGTTTTCACAAAAACAATTCTCAGTTGAAATCACCAAAATGTAATGAGTCTGAAAATGACCAACCTAATTAACACCCACATTGTTTAATTCACATTTACATAATGATTTGTTTGTCAATACTTTTTGAATGGGTGCCATTAACTGTGTTTCCCTTGTTTGACAATTTGTCCGTTCAGAGACACCGTAGAGATAAGGAGAACTGTTGTGCTCACTGTTGAATAGAATGTTTAATATGTCTTCAAGGTTAGGATTGTATCGCCACCTGTTAGATTGGCATTCTCTTGAGATAGTATTGTTGGGTGTTAGTATTGTAGCTTAATTTCATACTTCTGAACCCCATCATTTCCTTTTTTTTCTTCTCAGTTTGGGTCGCCCACAAATGCTACCTCTTCTTTCTTCCCTATCCTCATTGATTTTGTACCTGCGGCGACTGCAGCACTCAGCCTTCATCTCTCTCACCCGTCTACCTCAATCATCTGAGGCCTGGCGTCTCCTGTGCCACTCCAGCCTTGCACTCCTCATCCTGTATAACCGTCGCCGGGAATGTGAAGTCTCCAAACTCACCATCTCTGAGTATCAAGCTCGAGTAACACCCCGGTGCCCCAACTCTGGCTGTCCAGTTGTCACGCAGGCTTTAACTCCCCTTGAGGCTTCTCTGTCTCCTTTCGAGCGGCTGGTTCTGCCTCATCTTCCTCGAGTTGGAGTCCAGGGCAAACGCGGTCGTGTTCAGCCGCTCATAATTCCTCCGCATTCTGAAGCCTGTCTAGAGATGCTGCTGCAGACTCGTGCTGGTGTAGGTATCGATCCTCAGAACCCCTATGTGTTTGCCAGGCCCTATCATTCTCCAGCCACTCCGCTTAGAGGAACAGACTTATTGCGTAGCCTGGCACGATCTAGTGGTACGCGGCACCCACGGGCATTGACGCAGGCATGTGTGCGCAGACAGGTGGCCATTCTTACCCAGCTGCTGATGTTAAGTGAGGGAGAGGAGAAAGGCCAATGTGGGGCTGCCACACAGCGATTGGAAAGCTTCTTAGAGAAGGAATATCATGTGACCCAAAGCTGTGCAGCTATTGGCCAGGATCCCGGATTGATGGGCCTGATTGGTCGGGTGGTTCTGTGTGGTGAGAGAGATGGTGTTTTGTTCAAAGGAATGAGTTTACATCATATCTGTCTGGAATTAGACGGTGAGTTGTAGCACACACATTTGTTTTGAATTGTTTGAAAGATCAATCCAACTTACCAAAATCTTACAGTGTTGTCAGGAAACTCCGCAGACTCGCAGTCTGAAGAATCAGACACTGAGCTGAGTAAGGAGGAACCGGAACCCATGTCTCCTGCCAACCCCATTAAGATAAAGAAAAACACAGGAAACAGCAAATCCCCCCAGCCAAAGAAGACGACCCCCCCGATGGCAAGGAAAAGGGGTTCAGGACAGCCCAAGCCAGGTGATCTTCCATTGTCTAATGATTCTCCCTTGTAAATGTCAGTGCTTTACTGTTTGTCTATAATCAAGCCATGAATTCTATATCGTATATCCACATGCTTGTTATGACCACAGATTATATATCACAATGAATTTAGTCTGCAAGATGAAACATTAACAATGACAAGATTACAATTCTTATCCGTACTCTGTAGAAAACCATGGCAAATGTAATGTAGTAGAGGATGTACTCTGTTGACGCACGCGCTGTGAGCTCCGTCGATCCGCAGACAGAACACAGATGCCACGAAAACGCTACGGACGCATGCAATGTGAAACCAGCGCTAGCTGAAAAGCACAACAAAATTGAGCTCTGCCAAGTTTTTTTTTGCAAGATGACGTCATATTCCACCACTTGTTGGCTCTTTGTACATAATCTCAGGATGACCTTGTAAAAACAGAGAATAAAGGCCTTGTACATACCAATCTGAATTGAGATTCACGAGTCACTTCCTGTGGGTCAAGGAAATATTGATGTAATGATGCTCCCTGCCTGAAGATGGCGTTTGCAGTCCAAGGCAATAGTGCAACACAAATCCTCTCTTTTCTCCACATTTTTGTAATCTTTATGGCGTTTGTCACCAACAGTATAAACTGCTTGGCATCCATGATTTTTTTTCTATGTGTCCTTTGATTTGAGTAGTCATCCTTCTCCTGCTCCTGCTCTTCTTCTTTCCTGTTTCCTCTGCGAAGCTGCTATGAAATTGTGGGATGAGCACCACCTACTCATGTCATCAAAAGAACCAGCTTTTAATGGTAATTCGCAAAAAAAACCCAAAAAAAACAAAAACATTTTGGATAGGCGTGTAGAGAGGCCTTAAGAAAATAAAAAGAATGAATAATTCATGGGCGGCATGGTGGGGCAGTGGGTAGCACTGTGGCCTTCCAGTTAGAAGGTTATTGGTTCGAGGCTCATCGGTGACCTTCCTGGAAGGAGTTTGCATGTTCTCCCCGAGAGATGAGTGAGATGAAAACACGAGAGATGAGTGAGATCCATATTAAACTTGACCCCTGTGGTTCATGCAGGTGAACAAACTGTGCATGAATGTCAGGTAGGTGTGTCTCGACCATTAGAACAATGGTTAACCTCACTTCTTCTCTTTATGTTTCAGGTAAGCGTGGTGTGCTGAAGCGGCCCTGGTCTGAGGCAGAGCGTGCAGCTGTTGAAGCCCACCTAGTGCAAAACATCTTGGAAATGCGCGTACCAGCTAAAGCCGACTGCGAACGCTGCCTAGAACTCTGTCCTCTGCTGGTGACCAACCAACGTGACTGGAGAGCCGTCAAGTTCTACTGCCACAACCGCATCCAGCTGCTGAAGAAGAGCAAGCAGAGGCAGGAGTTATCCATCTGCTGAGAGTGTGGATTTAAATCAAGTGTGTTTTCTCTTACTTATTCTTGAATGCTACCACTTGCCCATCACTGGCAGAATAGAATAGGTTTCTTAAACGCTATTGTAAGCTGTTACAAACTGGTTTTACTGCCGATTTGGAGCTTTAAAACCACAGGGATATCAATAGGCATTAACAGAGGAGCCAACATCTCTCATGACTGACATCAGATAAGTTCAGTTGTGTGCAGAGGATGGATGAATGTCTCAGGTGTGATTTGTGACTGAATTTTTTTAGGCAATCGTCACTTTATTGAACTCCTGTGTTAAAAAGAGTTAACAGTTTTATTCTGAAACAGAAACGTGTGTGCTATTCCCAGAACTAAAGCTTTTTTTGTTTGTACAAAATCACTGCAGATGATTTTTGGGCTGATGAATGTCAGATTGGCTTGCTCACTGTATGTTGATGGCAGTCGTTTCACTATTTTAACAATCGTCGTTTCGTTATAAAGGATGAAAAAAAGCATTATACACATTCACACTTTTTCATAAAAAAAAAAATTCACCATGTCAGCTTCCAGAAATCTGATTATACAAAGCAGTTTTTTAAAGCCGTTGTCCTCATTTACCAATATTGCCAAACCAACATGACTCACGGCTGATCTGTTAAATTGTTGCTGCTATATCATGACACTTTTTGCGACATCTGTGTTATTTGAAACGTGTTGAACCAAAAAGATCACTTATATATCTAGGTGATTTAAATTGAGTTTGGATAGTATTAATACAATAAGAAAATTCGAACTTTCTTATTCCATTTCCTTAACATGACGATGCAGAAATAGTTGACATTTCATGCTAATTCATAAAGGCTAATTCATCTGTTCTGTTCTATACATTTCTCATTGTGTATTGCACTGAAAAACTGGCACTCTATTTTTTTATTTATCCATTACAATAAATGGAAGCCACACGTTCGGCCAGATGTATTTGTTATATGAAATTTCAGGCATATTTTGAGTTCACTAGTTTACAGTTACCTTCCTTTTCATAATGGCATGTTATTGCTTTATGTTTTGCTGTGGTTGTTCACTTCCACTTTCTGTACATATCGATTGTAAATACTTCCAGAAAGGGCATAGTGGTACACCATTGTAGCCAGGACAAACTTGTTTGAGTTGTCTGTGTGTTTTTATAATTTGTTTAAAAAGGTAATAAAATGTTTTGTTGATAATTTAAGACCGTATGATTTATTCAACTTATTTAGAATTCACCAGTCAGTCGATTTGTCTACTAACTGCTTTCGATATCAATGGAAGCTGTGTTCTTACATGATTTTAATGTTTTCTATGACATGCAAAACCAGGATTTGAGTTATAAATTACTGAAGTCCTGGCTAGTGACATAAAATGTATTATGTAGAATCCATCGCTCCAGTTACATTTTTGGTGCTGTCCCGGTGATCAACTGTTTGGATAGGACATGCTACTTACAGTGGAGTTATATTACCATGGGAGGGTTTGCGGAGTCAGTCAATGATAGTTTTGTAAATGCTGTCTAAAATGATATCTTTCAATATTCAAACACAACCAGCTTTAGTGTACAAGTAGAAATTATTAAAGCTCTCTACAATTGTTTCAATTTTATTGTTATACTTCACTACGGTGACACAAACAAGAACAAATCAAGTTATTGAAATCACAAATAGATACAAACTTGACAAATCAAATCTTGATTACATTAATATACATTTAATAAATAAATAAATGTAGATGTTTTTTTTATAGTTTTACCCATTATTTTACATTCAGAACATGTGCCTTTAAAATTAAATATAAATATATATATGTCTATTTCTGTTCTGTAGATCACGTAGACCTATTTTCATGATCTGATTGTAGACCGGGGGAATCTGGGTTTTGGTCTTCTGTCGACTGCTTTCTACGCTGTTCTGACGGACAGGAGTCAGGAGATATAATCTGGTTTAAACTGTCCTCAATTGTACATTGATGTTCACTACACTGAAACAGATCTTGACTCTTCATAGGTTTAAAATAAGCAATTGAATGTTGATTCACCAAAGCTTTAGAGTGAACTGAATCTTGATTCTCTACAGTTTCAGAAGGAATCAAATACTGTTTCCCTATAGCTCCGGAATAAACAAGTGAATCTTGATTCTCCTCAGCTTCAGAATTATTTGATTCTTGATTCACCACAGCCTCAAAGTGAACCACTAAATCCTGATTCTCTTCAGCTTCACAATGAACAACTGAATCTTGATTCTCTACAGTAGAGTGAGTACCCAAATCCTTATGCTCTTCTGCTTCAATATGAACCACCAAATCTTTCTCTACAGCTTCAGAGTCAACCACGGAATCATGATTCTCTACTGCTTTAGAATGGACAAGTGAATCATGATTCTCTACAGCTTCAGAACCAACCACCAACTCCTGATGCTCTACAGCTTCAGAAACAACAATTGTATCTTGATTTTCTTCAGCCTCAGAATTAACCAAACCTTGATTGTCTACACCTTCAGAGTGAACCACCAAATCCTGATTCTCTACAGCTACAGAATGAACAAGCAAATCTTGATTCTCCTCAGCTTCAGAATTAACCAAATCTTGATTCACTACAGCCTCAAAATGAACCACCAAATCCTGATTCTCTACAGCTTCAGAATGAACCAAATTTTGATTTGCTACAGCTTCAGAGCAAGTAGCCAAATCACGATTCTCTTCTGCTTCAGAGTGAACCACCAAATCCTGATTCTCTACAGCTTCAGAATGAACAAGCAAATCTTGATTCTCCTCAGCTTCAGAATATCCCCAATCTTGATTCACTACAGTCTCAAAATGAACCACCAAATCCTGATTCTCTACAGCTTCAGAATGAACAACTGAATCTTGATTCTCTACAGCTTCAGAATGAACAAGCGAATCTTGATTCTCTACAGCTTCAGAATGAACAAGAGAATCTTGATTCTCTACAGCTTCAGAATGAACAAGCGAATATTGATTCTCTACAGCTTCAGAATTAACCAAATCTTGATTTGCTACAGCTTTAGAACAAGTAGCCAAATCCCGATTCTCTTCTGCTTCAATGTGAACCACCAAATCTTGATTCTCTACAGCTTCAGAATGAACAAGCGAATCTTGATTCTCTACAGCTTCAGAATGAACAAGCAAATCTTGATTCTCTACAGCTTCAGAATGAACAAGAGAATCTTGATTCTCTACAGCTAAACCAACAAAATCCTCTGAATGAACAGCCGACATGTGTTTATTCAAAGCTACACACTGATTTGTATTTTTCAAAGCCTGGCAATTCATCATTGTCTGATGGCGAGGAAATCTTTGTTCTTCACAGTGTTCTTCTCTCTGCTTCTTAGAGTCACAGGGAACCATGGATTGACGCTCTCTGCTCTCGGGCAGCTGATCACTTCCACTGAATCGTGAAGTCTGTGAGGATGAAAATGCGCTGATGAAATAGTCTCTCTTCTGTTGATTTTCCACCTTCCCTTTCAGAGCTTGAGCATCATCTTGAGTGAAGTCTGCGCTGAGTCCTGTCTCCTCAGTCACTTCTTCTCCAGTCACAATCTCTTCATCTCCTGCAGAGTTTAATCATTACATTTCATGTCTTTAAAAACATTTTTGTTCCAATAACCAATGAAAACTTTAAAGCACGGATTGACCAGTGACTCACCCATGGACTCTGGTGTGAGATTGACTGACTGTTCTGAGCCAGACTGAACATGCTGAGAGTCGCTCAGGACAATGACCGCTTTCCTTCCTGCCAAGAGCAAATCGACAACTGTTCAAAACATTTTCTAGCATTAAAGTCAAAGAATGAATTAGAAGGTAATGTGCAGGCAAATACAATTTCCACATTTGTATTTGTCTATTTCACGAACGTCATTCTAAGAATGAAAGCGAGGCTCTTGTAAGAAGAAACCAGGAAGACGAGGAAAAACCACCTCGGCATTGATGCCAGACCAGGAACTTATGTTGAAAATTGGAAAAAAATAAATGAATCCAGGTTTATGATGTTTTATTGAAGGCTATCTTCAATACAAAGGGTATTGTTAAATATATAACGTTATTGGTCAGATAATTACCGGTACTCTAGCTACAATGCATTCTTTCAGCATTGTACAAAACAGTAAGACATTGTTACTTTTGCTACTTTTTCCACTACTTCTGGGTTTCTTCACACTGGAGGCTTACTTTTGTTCATAAGTAGGCGACTTTGTGTGATGTGCCCATAGCTAATTAAGTGTGGTGCTCTGTATATGCTAATCACTACACATACTGCAATTTTAATACATTTTAAACTGTTCTGGTATCACATTCGACTAAAACTAAGTCCTAAAACTAAAACAGTGTGTTAAACATTTGGTTTTGGACGTCTCTTCAGGAACGCTGCATGTCAACGACATGAGTCCATATACTCACAACACCACCACCACTGATCAAGTTAATTTGATTCAATTCTCTAGAAATGTTGCCAATTCGTTGGCATGCACACTTCAACTGTTTTGCTGAACTACATTCACTGGCTACTTTATTAGACATACCTCTCTAGTACCTGGTTGGAAGCCACCTTTTGGCTACAGAGCTCCCTTAATCCTTCATGGACAAAACTAAACTAATGGAGAGAGGTTACTGGCCTTTTCAAATAACTATGTTAATTTCTCAATCAGAAAGCTATAGCTTTTTTTCTCTATGTTATCAAATAGTGCATTCCTAGTTCATCGTTTTCACCACTTTGTACCAATTTCATTGTGAAGACCGAGCTTGTAGCTCTTTTCAACAAGGTTGAGATGTCTTGCAGAAGGTAGGGCAGGCAGACAAAAAATCCAACCCTACCATCCAGATATGGCAGTAGAAATCGAGAATCGTTAGACCAGACAACGTTTTTCCAATATTCTACTGTCCAATTTTGGTGAACCTGTGTGAAGTGTAGCCTCAGTTTCCTGTTCTTAGCTGACAGACGTGGGATCTGTTTATTGACTGGATATTTTCTCTTTTTGTCTGTAAACCTTAGAGATGTTAAACGTGGACAATCCCAGTATATAAGCAGTTTCCGAAATAGCCAGGCCAGCCATCTGACACCAACCAAGTCTTGTGTTTCCCCATCCTGATGCTTGGTTTGAATTGCAGCGGATCCTCTTGACCATGTTTACACTCTTCAATGCATTGAGTTGCTCCCATTTGATTGGCTGTTTAGAAATTTTAACTAGAATTTAGATAGGTGTACCTAATAAACTGGCTGGTGAGTGTTTATTTACTGTGTTATTAGTATGATGGAGAAAAAAAAGTAATTTGATTTGCTAAATAAAGAGAAGTGTCAGGACAAGATATTAGTAAGCAACGCATTAATACTCTGAAGTTTTCCCCAAGATGTAAGTCAAAGAAACTATGCATGAAATGTATAAATACAGAATGGAAAAACATACTGCCAAGTCCAAGAGAAACATTGTAGGTGATGCCTCCAGAGAGTTGAAGAAGTTTGAGAAGAGAGGAAAGGATAAAAGGAAGAATTTTAAAGTCAGTCGACTCATACTACTGTGTATTTCTAAATTATACAATTATACACACACCTGGTAAACTCCATAACCCAGACACCTCTAATGTCTTCAACTTTCGTTCCAACTCTGCAACTCTGTTACCCAGAATCCTGTTGGAAAATACACCAAAAATCCTTAAATAATAACAGCAATTTTTGTATACCTCCATAATTGATGATGTAGGCAATATAACACACAGGTCTTCAGCTGCTATAACATATTTTCCAGCTTGATGCATAAAATACAGCTGGATTAAGAGTTTTTTTTTTTTTATCTAAATCACCATTGACAACTCACTTGTTGGTCTGGCGCTGGTGCTGAATGACCATGTTCTTCTCATGAATGGTCTCCAGCAGAGCCGTAGCCAGAGACTTCAAGTCGCTGATGGATTGGGAAGTGACTGGGAGACTGCAGCCGTTCTCTTCAGAGAGCAGTAGCTCTTGAACTGTTAACACATCAAGAGTTTAATTTACACTTATTACCCCTTTCCAAATTAAATAATTAAAGGGGGGTATTATGTAAAATCAACTTTATTGAGCTTTATGTTGTGTTATAATGTCAGTCCCTCATTAAAAACGCACCTGAATCGTGACTTTGAATCATTCATGAATATTTGAATCCTTGAATTAATCATGAATCCATTAATCCTTGAATCTCCTGCGGTAGACATTGTGGGGTGCTAAAACGTCTCTTTTGCGAAGCCCTGGCCCTTTTGCAAAGCTCCGCCTCTGTCCCCCATCTGCTGCTGCACTGCTCCTTCCCCTCCAGCTACGGCAAAGCTTCGCGTCAACGGCTGAGGGGGCTACTGTTAGCAACTTTCTCACATGTTAACGAAGCGCCTCGTTCAGAGTGCTTTTCTCTATAGTTCTCCGGATTACAAAAGGACTTCTACAAGGAGATGTATGTTTGGATGCCAAGAAGAGAGCCCTCTCTTTACGCTTCCCAAGGATGACACGCTTTGTCAAAAATGGTTAAAAAGCTACAGTGATTACAATCCAGCTTTAGATAAAATTGTTACTTGAGTGTGATATAGAACAACACTATATGCCTGAAAAACATAAAATACCCCCCCTTTGATACAAAACTATAAAAGAAATTCAAAATATTACCTTGTTTAGCAGAGAGGACCCCAGTAAGAGCACTGCTGTTAGATTTACCATAGGCCTTACAGTTCTTCTTGCTTTCCAAAGCACTCTAAAACGATACAATACATTAAACAATGCTACATTAAGAAGATACTGACTGATATTGAGAGAATATGTTGTACATACCTTGTATTTCATGACATTTGATTTAAGGAGGCTGGCCTCTTCTTGAAATTGCATAAGCCTTTCATGTAGATATCTAAATAAAAACAAAATACAGCATTCTGAATAATTCTGAATAACAGCATGTTCTGGTCCCTAGGCGAAATTATATTGATAAATTTATCATCAGAGACTGGAAGCAAAATATACGTTAATTCTTTTAGCACGTTCATAATGACTAATCCGAACCACTAGAGGTCAGTCACCGAGGGGCACAAAAACTTTTTTATCAAAACATCTAACCTAAGACTCGAGGTTAGGGAACCAGTATGAATGCACAAGCTTGCATACGCTTTATTGACTAAATCCACTATTGCAAAATGAACACTGACCTGTTCTCCATACAGAGAGCATCAATGTCCAAGATGCGGTTCTCGTTGCTTCCCAAGATGTGGTTAATTTCCAGATTCAATCGGTGGGATTTCTCCTGGTAAACCCTACGCTCTGCTCGAAGATCCTGAAGTTCATCGGTGGCTGCCTTCAGGCTGTGCTCTAGTTCTTCATTCTACAGAATCACAAGGTTATCAATACTGATATGACTCTGCAGTGAATGATTAATGTAGAATCTGAAACTGACCATTTTGAAGATGGTCTTTGCAAAACCTACGTTTTCTTTAAAATGATCATTTCTGGAGCGTGGAATGGAACAGGTAGGGTATGAATGAAGTGGCTTTTTCACATAAGAATCACTAGGAGAAGCTGAAAATAGCATTGTTTTGTATTGTTTAAGGACGCTCATACTGGTAAAGCAAGAAACATGTACCAAAGGATTTTGAAACATTGATACTGTTCACTCATCCAACTTTTGTGGAGTAAATTAATATCTGGATGCTAAGATATAATGAATAAAATTACAAATTTTACTTCCTGCACTCATGTCACCAGAATCATGTGATGGCAAACAATCTATCAGTATTAGGCAAAGCTAGTTTATTTATATAGCACATTTCATACACATTGGTAATTCAGAAAGAATATATATGGCCAAACAAAGCATTTCAAAACATCTACACACACCTTGTTCTAAAAATCATTGAAATGTGCTATTCATAAAAATCTTTTGCCAGTATGAGGTTCCAAACTTTTTGAATTCTTTTACCTCTGATTAAATACAAAGCAATTCTTTAGAGATCCCCATAAAAGATCCGTCATCTATACAGTTTCTATCCTACTTCAAAGTGTTCTTTTGGTGATTAGTTGAAAAGAAACACCTAAATGTAAATGTGAAGTCTGAGGCACCTGTTCTCGAGCTCTTTCCAGCTGCTGAACAAGATCTTCCCTCTCATGGGCTGGGAAGTGACGGGTGGCCACCTCTTCATCTCCGAGACGCTGCTTTGCAATGGTCATCCTCAGCAGCTGTTGGTGTCAGAATACCAAAGACTGATTATTTACATTTAGCAGACACTTAAGCAAAGAGAAGAAGAAGAAAAACAATATGTAACAGTGTCAGTTAATCTTTTACTATATATTTGGTATAGTATAGCTATATATCTTTGGTATCCTAAACTATATAATTTGCTTCGTAAACTGTATTCGTTCTGTTATGGTAAAAAAATACCTTCTCTATTGATAATAAACAAAGAGGGAACAAAGCAAATGCGGCTATTTATTGTAAAGATTTTAAGCAGTATCAACACATTCTTACATATGTGGTATTAGCAAGGAAGAAGAACGCGGTATTAGCGAGTTACCGAGCACACAGAGCAGAGAGAGTCATTCGTTCTCACCTCGTTATATCCTCCTCCTCAAGGGGCAGTACTAAAGCATGACGTGTGCTTTAGTTCTCTCCATTTTACATTACCTTAAACTAATAAAACACTAAAATGTAATAAGTATATAAGTCTAAATATAATAATAATAAAAACAAGAATAATAAGTAGATTTAAGAACTAAACAATAATAAGTAGATTAACGAACTAAAGATCTAAAGTTAAGAAATTCTATGTCTCTAAATGACCACTAGATGGTAGTAGGACACAACTAATGAAACGCTATTGTTTAACATTTAAAAATATCCATTACAATTCTTTTTCTTTTCTTCTAAATTTGTTTTTAATTTAGAACATAGTTTCATAATGTTCTCACCACAAACAAATTATTCTAGAGGTCTCTGAACTCTTTTGGCCCGATTTTTAGTTCAGTTGTTGCTTCGCACCTGCCCAAATAAACCAAACCGTAAAACAATCTCTAGTTCATTTAAATCGAGCAAAACAAGTCTAGTGTGAAAGCAGTGGAAAAAGAGTCACATATGGGTAAAAAAAAGGAATTGGGTCACATTCGACTGGCAGTTTTAAACTGGGCTATAGTTGGAACAAACAAACAAAACGTTTTGTGAAAATATGCAGTTCTTATGTAACCCAAGGTACTTCAGTTTTGTTTGTTATTTGAGCTGAGACAAAGGGCACAGAACATGAACGTAGCTGATGCATTAATGTTTTTTAGTCTATGTTTTAGCCACACCAGAATCACCTAACAACTGAATATCTATCTAACTGAATGTCTATGAACTTGCATAAACATTTATTGATTAATATGATGTCTACCCCACACCTTGTTATCGCCCTGCATCTCAGCCAAACGTTGGTCCAGTTCCTTCAGCTCCTCACTCAGCTGTTTGTTATGCTCTCGTGAATCCCTCAATAACTGCGCCAGGTTGACCTACAGACAGTTCACATTCAACTATTTTATGCAAGATGATTAGCACTTATTGAGCTTTACAAACACGCGCAAACTTACTTGGTTTCTTTTTTCAGGAGGCAGGGAAGGATCACCATCCTATTAGAAATAAAATAAATGAAAAAAACTGTTCAGTTTAATGTTACTTATAATATTGTAATAAAACACTTGCATGGTTTGTTTTTACTGTTGTGTGTATTTAAACTCTGGTGACATAAACATAAATACTGTTGGCATAACCCAAAAACTGGAAAAGAGGACAACTGTATTTGATTAACTAGACAAATAATTGCACAGAATACTTACTATGAGCTCTCTGTACTTTTTCTTCAGCCCTTGGTGGCGCTCACGAAGCTGGTTTGCCATCAGTTTGAACTGATCTCTTTCCTGTTGGCAGGTGTCCAGCTCTTTTGATAAGATCAGCAGAGCCTCCTTCTTACTCTCCAGCTTTCTTTTGCACACCAGAAACTAGACACAGAAAGTAAAATAAGTGCATTGTTAGAAATTGTGCACAAGACAGGATTCAGGAAATGTTTTCAATATATCGTTCCAACAAATTAATTTGTGTCATGTGACCCACACAAAAATGCTCCATTATCTTTGAGTGCATACAGTACACATCACTTTTTAAACTTTTTATGGTTTGCCATCATTAGGTTTGACTCTGATGGAGTGCAGAATACAGATGGGGGTCATTGAGCAAATGGCGTATTAAGTATAAAAGACGTAATGTAACATATCTTTTATGATACTTCAAAATAATAATTTTCCAAAATACACGTATCTATCTATGTAGGTTGTGATTGTTTCATTAGAGCAACAGCTTTTCAGCGACTTTAGTAACCATCTCATCATCCAGACATCGTTCTACTCAACTAAGCAGATGAAGGAAACATTTTAAACAATCTTTTTCTGTTAAAAACTGAACATCATTTTATTTTCCAGGGTTGCAGAACACTGGAATTCCAGGGAATAAGCATTTGATGTTGCCATAAGAAAAGCGCCCTCAAACTATATAAGTAAATGCAAACTTCCAATGTCAGACACAAAGCCTGTCATATTTTCTATTTATTTCTCAGTAACTGGAGACTTAAATGCTAACATGGAAAGGTTTTACTTCCTCGCAAAAAAATTCTTTCACACTGTGAAGCTACAAAACATAACTACGTGAAATATCATGTGACATGTTTATGTCAAAGTATATTTTTAAACCATTATTGTAAACTTTTAGCTTTACTTGTCCTGAAACGAATACTATTACTCAATACAAAAATATTCATATTATTACAGTATTTCACACTGCAGCTCAACTAAAGGGTGTATATATATATAAAGGCAGCAGGAATTCTACACCGTTGACGCATGTTGAAGATTACTTTAATCCCAACACAGCCTTATCTTGCATCGAGCACTTCTTATTCTAAGTATCTGAAAATAAAGTAATAGAGACCGACGAAACCGTACAATTACGGCTCATCCCTCGTAATGCGTGGCGTAGAAACGGACACATCGTGTCGTTAAAGTATGACCCCGATAAGAGCATCCTTATGCAGTATAATGCAGGTGAGAATGATTCATAGAGTGACGTTGATGTAGCAAGATGTTTGCGTTTCCTACCTCATTCACGAGACCCTGCCAATCGCTCTCGCTTCTTCTAGAAGGATTCATTTTTAATATTAATATTATTTTCTTTCTATAATTGTTAACAGACAGATCTGTAAGCATCTGTTGCAGCGACGATTACATGTTTTGGGTTTCATCAACATCACGTAGTACACATCACTTCCGGTTGGGAAGACGACCAACCAGAGGCGCACGGTTAAAACGTTCTTCTCTTGCGGTCAGTTGTCTCAAATAAAATGAAAGTTGCAAACTAGTTTGCAAATCTTACAAATTCATAAGTTATCGTGATACTCGTTTTTAATCGGTTTAGTTTCTTTATTCAAAAAGGCTTTTTAAAAACACTGGTTCCAATAGTCTTACCTTTGAAGAGTTTGTGAACCTTTACCATATGGATAATCGTTCACATTACATGCTCATATTGCAATATAAATAAAAATCCACTATTGCTAATTTACTAAAACACAAAAGAAATGGTAAAGTTGTGCCATTTAAAAAATGTAATGTTGATTAAAATGTGGTGATCCATTTATCTATTTGTTTGGGAAATTATCATGTAAAGGTAACAAAGCTAGTACTACATTACATCAATTGCTTATGAGGTGTTGAGATATATAATCCTGCTACATTTCTTACAGTGTGAATAATAGTTTTGTCTTTGTAAATAAATGGTGCTGAGCACACAACATTGTCAAGCTTTTAATTAACCAAAGTATTTATGTTCTTACATATATGAGTTTCTGCTGACTCTGTACACGTATTTATCAGACCGAAGTGCTCTGTCACAAAGAATGATGCTGCTGACTGGCTGGTAAAGGGATCTTTGTGAACATAAGCAGTTCCTCTTTGCTGGGGAGTGTTGTGTCATCTCAAATGTTTGTTTTAAACTGGTTCTATCATCTCCTTTTTTCAAACCTTATTTGGCTTATTTTATAGTAAAACATTTACACTGTATTTATACTTATACTCTTGTTTAACAATTTGTTATGTAATACAATAATTACAATCTTCATTAACAATACATTGATTTTTATTAATTAAACAGTATGATACTCATTCAAACAAGTCAGTCAAACATTTCTAGGGATTTTATTTCACTAAGGCCATAACATTGAAAGTGAACATGAGCATTAGTCAGCACCAAGAGCATGCTTACATGAGGTCAAACCAGCTCGCTTTAGGATAAATTAGCTTGAAGTTAACGTGCTTAAGTCCAGTTTCTTTAGCTGAAGCCAGAGATAATTCGCTCAGCCTAACATGTCACAAAAAACTATTGAAAGGCCCCTAGTAAGTTCAAACAGTCAGGTTTTTACAGCATCTAAATAAATGAAGCTGCAATGTAGCATCTATTGGAATAACGATAGAAAATGTTGCATATGTATATTTGCTCTGCATATTTTATCCTTTTATTGTCAATGCAATCAATACATTCATTATCATCACTGTTGCTTAGAAAGGTATATTGAATGTGTGGATGCCATTTTAGCATTACTTGGAAGTAATACCATATACATTATTTGCTATAATCCACTGAAATATGTTCAAACACCTTAGTTTTGCCTTTGAAGCTAGTGGCCAGCACAAAATCGCGTCGGTCTGTGGAGAGTGCTGTGAATGAACGAGGCCACTGAACATACACATCCCTGAACTTGAGAAAACGCTGGGTCTCCTCATCCCATCTGAAGACCTGGGAGAAGGAGTAATCACTGCTCAGAATTAAATACTGCTGCTCTTTAAACCTGATAGGCTGTAATACCGTGGCACCACGTGAAGGAAGTCCCTGGACTTCTTCAAAGAGTTTGCCAGTCCACTTCATGACTTTTGAGTCACCAATGTAACATGCAAGTGCAAGATAGGGAACATTGTTGATTTTAAAGGCCTTGATGCTGACGATGTCATCCATATTGGCTATTTCATTGTACAAAACAAACTTCTGTGTGCTCTTGTTCCACTGGTAAATAACGGGAACCTGGGATCTACTCACGAGTACAAGCACATATTTTCCATCTAAATAAAAAAATTCTGCATTTGTATCGCGAAACCACTCATGAAGGTACTGGTATGGGTAGAAACCAGTGTCGTTCCATTTAAACACGGTTGTCAGTCCTGCTTTGGAACTGTCCACAATGAGGAAGAACCAGTCGTCTTCAATTTGGAAGACTTCAATGTAGTTTGGCTTGGAAACATTAAGCATTTCGACTTCCTGAAACTTGGAGAACTTATTTTGTGCTTGCTCATACTTATAGACAAGGGAGACATCAAAGAGCTGGAGGACGATGACAAAAGCCTGGTTGTTTATCAGAGCAGATCGACAACCAACAACAGACTTCCCTGAAAACACACCAGAACAATGTAGTCAAATATAATGAATAATCCTTACGGTATGAAAATCCAAAACAGATTCAGACCTGTAATGTCATCAAAAGGCCTGAATTTAGTCTCAATATGATCCCATTCCATTATTATGCAGCTGTCAGAATTTGGAACTGCCATAGCCACATATATATCATCTTTATGTGTAAAGATGTCCGCAGACATTGACTGAGTATTCACTATCTGATGCTGAACAAAATCTGTAAAAAAAACAAGACATAACTTCCTCTATCCTTGAGAAGATAGCCACTGTCGTAACTGAACTGAAAATAAAATAGACAGAAATAGTTACCTGTGGAGACACACTTGCTGGGTTTTTCTGGGACGTCCTTTAGTAGGACACCTTTCATTGCAGATGGGGTAGCACAGTAAACATCTGAGATGGTAGCATTGGATCGCTTCAACCACAGCATCAGCCACATTGACTCACAATCACAGTGGAACATGTTTCCTCGCAAGTCTCTATTGACATAACAATATAAACAAAATCACATCGGAACATGTCACTTCTATATTTTCAGTCAATCTTTTTAAAATAATGTATATTCACTCAGCAGCCACTTCTTTTATTGTGTTTGCTCATTTATTGCCCTACTAAGTGACCCACGTTTATTCAGGGTTCAGAGATGTGCTTCTGATAGAGATTTGCACAAAATTAACCATGCACTGCTCTGGTTGCTAGAGAGAAGACTCAAATGAGATATTTTATTTGAACAGACTACACTAAATAGTTCTGTTCTTTCTCCAGCAGATCCATATATCTGTAAGCAGCATATACGGTAAATACCCAAAGGAATTTCTTTTCCGTTCATGTGGGCACAGAATCTTCCCAAAATGTGATGCACATCTCACCTACTGACACTTTGATAACCTTGGTGTTAGGCAGGGATTCATTGGAGATTTCTAAACAATTCAAAACAATCTACCAAGGTACCAGATGTATATCCAGATGCCCAAAACTTGCCTGCACCTCACCAGCCAGTGCTTCTAGTAAGTTGCTCACTAAATCCCGCACCCCTTTGACAAGATACATTGGAACACTGAAGCAGATCTGACGCTAAAACGGGTCATAGTAAAAAGGCGTCACTAATAAAATGGCTGTTGAGTGAAGAAATAAAGGGGTCAGTGTTTATATTTAAAAACAGGCTAATTAACTCACAATTCATTCAAAGAGCGCAAATCGGACAAAAGACCTCTGGGCAATGCTTTTAAGTTGTTGTTCGCTAATGATCTGTAAGAACAGAGAAATATGTGAGAATGCACAGTTTCAGTTTAACCACAAAGAGGAACATGTTTTGTTAAAATGTTATATTTGACACTTTCCTTATGTTCTTAGCAATTATACATTTTCTACCTTAGCAATACTCACAAATGTGTAACATCCCGAAGTCCCCTAAATGCATATTTGTTTATCTTTTCAATCCTGTTTCCCTCAATGAATCTGTTTGAGAGACACATTACATCCTCAAGTATTAAAATGCGGAAATTTTCATGCATTACCCAATATAGCCATCAGTGATTTTATATTCATACATTTTAAGTTGATTAGTAACTCACAAATACTCAAGCCGAGGAAGTCCTGAGAATGCATCCTCCTTTATCTCAGAAAATGAATTGGAACTAAGGAGGCTATGGAGAGCAAATACTATTAAAATGAACATAATTGAACCTCATATATAAGAAAACAGGCAACCAGAATTTCAACAGCATAAAGTACATTTAATAAACGCAGCTGTAGCAGCCACTTACAGTAACTGCAGTGAGGGCATGAGGGAGAACATAGATGCATTGATTTCTGAGAAACTGCAGTTCACAATGCTCCTAAAAATACAGAAAAAAAACAATCTATAAATAAAAACAACACTTCTGTGAACTGTTTTGTACCAAACTGCGAATGTGTAGGTTCGTTTTGGAAATGTATCTGGACGTGGACCCGAGTACTTTAAATAGAATGAAATAGCGCACCGTTATATAGATTTTCCTTTAAAAAACACAATCTGAGACTCACAGAGAGTTGATATCGCTGGGTACCGTCCGGGGGACGAGCGACGCGCCAATGCAAATGATTGAATCTGTCGTACAAGTGCATCCTGAAGGGCATTTAAAAACTCGCTTTGGTCGGGACATTTGAAATAAACAAGCGAACAGTAAAGTTACAAAAAGACACTTTCGGACGAAAGACACTTTGTCGCTGGTTAGATCCATGGCTTCGACGCGGATTCGAGCCTCGCTGCGGGTAGCGCTCAGTGAAAAACAGATGAAGGACTGAGTGGAGGAGTCAGATCAGGAACTGTGATGCGGTCATAGCCGGACTGTCCCATTGCAGGAGGCCTCCCCTGCCCAATAACACTCAATGTAACCTGTAACTCAAACATTATTCATCTTCAGCCCTGTGAGGCGTTCTGTGGTTTGGGGTTGATCATTTTATAAGTGTTTTACAAAACCCCATTTATTTGTTCTTTTATTTTAAAAAGGTCTTATCAGGGCTATACATATATATTTTTTTGTAGGTATAAACATATTACACAGATGCTTGTAAAGGTTGCATAGATAAATACATCCAGCATGTGACTAATATAACTCATGCATTTCTGGTCAAATAACCAAAAAAAAGAAAATAATTTTTGGGCCATAAATGATGCTGCACTTTAATTTGCATATAAAAATGACAATTATCCATGTGGTGAACACTAGATCACTGAGAGATATCCTTCTGACTTCTATTTAGGTAGTTTAAATTCTGTCATTTTTTTTTCTGATGCATGCATGCTGTGTACCGACCAATAAAATACATTGCTTTATGAGTGCAAGTAATGGACCCTAAAGGCATTAATCATTTAAAGCGGATCTGATTTCAGCATGTAAGTGCTTCGTCTTTATATGAGCTGCAGGGATAATTCTTGGCTGTAGAAGGGTTAAACTGCTTACTGCAGCAAATCGGCACTTTTACTATGAACATCAGTGGTTTTCAGTGATGCAGAAAAACTCCCAGAGCATCGTCAGGTCCCAAATTAGAACCACAGACCACAAGTATACGTGCAAGCAAATCAATTTAAACCACCTCATCAGAAATCATCCAAAAACAAAACTCTAATTTGCTCCAAAATGATATGATATGCAGCTTATATCTGCATGCGGGCATACATTTTTGTGGCTGAAGATTACACCAAACATGGAAAAAACAACTCTAATCCCAAATCAAATAAAACAAACTTTTGAAATAAACCTTGAAATTATGGCCATTAAATATACATAAAATAATGTTTATTGTCATAGTTCACATGTTAATTGGGTTAATTATGCAAAAACTGGAAATTTGACAAACTAAAGGAAACACACACAATAGTAAGGGAATCGGAACAGGATTTATTAACAGAATTCAAAAGACAGAAGAACAGCCTTTGTTTTCAACGTTAGAAGTATACTCATAACAGATGAGCATACTTCTCATGATAAAACTGGAGAAACTTATGTAGGAACCAGCCTTGTTATCTAGTGAGGAACCGGCACTTTGCAGAAATGAAACCTCAGAGTAAATAAATTGAGTTTTTTTTTATTAGACACAATTTATTATTTATTAGACACAACAAATAGTGAAATTAATTTACCAGCATACAGAAGAAGACAGGACACCACTGACAATTCTAAAGAACAATTTGAAAGCGGCTTCTCCGTATTTGAATGTTGGCAGTGTAAACTATCTTTCTCATGTCTTGATAATAGCGGCAAGTCAGCTCTGTTCTGTGTTGTTGTCAATCATAGCTGTCAATCACATGGTCCCGCCTCGTTTTTTAGGGGAAAACCCTAGTAAACCATCCTAAACCATACAAAAATAAACTTGAGCAAAAAAAAACTCTATAAACAAAATTGTCACTGCGAATTATGTGATGACCTCCTCCCGCTCTATTGGGCGGAAATCATTCTGCAGCCAGCCACGTGGGGGCGATCATCATAATTTTGCACAATATTTTTCTTCTGAAAACATAATGGTATGTGCCTATATAAATTCAAACTCAAGTTATGCATCACAACTAATATCATAAATATGGTGAAAGATACATGAAATGTGCAATTAATTTGCTGTCTAGTGCTTCAGTGCTATTAATTTGTTGTCCAGGAATCTATGACTTTAAAAAGTAATTTTGAAAAAAAAAAAAACATGTCAGTAAAACGGTTTTGCAACAAATGTGTTAATTAAAATGTAGCCTATGGGTAGCATTTACATTGAACGTCTCACTCGAACAAATTGGTTCTAAGAACTATGCAAATATTTCATTAGATGATATAAAATGATTTAATGTGATCATATTTCAATCCCTTTGATTGGCATCTCATTGTTCGTCTCGATCAGGTTTGTTCGAGAATGCCATCTTTGTGACAGAGAGCATCGAGGCGCGTGGCTGATGACGCAGCCGCTCTATTTTGCCGAGTATCATGGGAAAATAACATAGCAGGCTAGCACGCGCAGACAGAGGAGAAAATCCGACACCTCTGCGCAGCAAAACTGCTCCCCGGGCTTAATATTTCTAACTTACGTCTCATTCAACTCCAAACCGGGTAGCAGATAGATTCGTAAACTGTGCAGTGCTGTTCTGAGTGTCCCGGTGGTTGTTGACTGTTTCATTTGTCAGCTTGTTGGGCATTTAGCGCGTGTCGCTGTCGAGCGAGTTGGCGGAAGGTGTGTATTTAACGTTACCTTTTATAAACTACTACAGGTATTTTTCAAGCTCATTATATTGAAAGCACATGGTCACATATGCAAAGACTCACCAGAAAATGTAAAGAAATTATGTTTATGTGCATGCGCTTATTATATGGACAAATGCGGCTTCGTGCCGGTTAAGTTACGGGAACCGTTTGTGCTGTTCGCTAAAGCTTTTATCTTGTCTTTCGCCGTTTATAGGGTTCTCTATATTGATTGTTATCTTCCTATCAGGACTAACAAGTCCCTGCTTCTTAAACCAAGTTAGCGCACAGAGAAACTTCATTCTTCAGTCGACGTCGGTGTGAATATGAGTTACAAGCCGATCGCCCCCGCACCCGCCGGCTCGAACCACACTCCACCAGGTGAGTTTCATTGTGCCCTCATTTATTAAATACTTCATTGTCTTGTAACATATTTTGCTGCTTATCGCCGTTTTAATCTCGGAAAGGGGTCAGTGAACCCACAGTAAAAGAGGTCAGACGCTTGGATAAAAGGGGAGGAGTTAAAGAAGCCATAGCCATCTGTCTTGCGCATTTATTATATGCGCCATAGCGAGATAAACTCATCTTAAAGTATTTCGGGGTTTTCCCCCTTTCCTTAATGCAAATGCTGTTTCTCGTCACTTTGTGGTTTCCCTTCCATCACATTGAGTTCAGTCTTGCCTTTGTCTTTCCCCACTTCCTTCACACACTTGACACTCTCCCACTGTGGCAAGATATCATTGGTCGAATCTGTCCTTTTGACATCATCTTGATTTGTGATTGGTCTTTCTCTCTGTTTTTAGGATCATGTGGCTCCTCTCCATCCCTGGCCTCCTCATCTAGCTTAAGACCAGTATTTAATGATTTTGGTCCACCATCTATGGGCTTTGTACAAGTATGTTTTTTTTTTTATTAACGTATCAAAAATGTTTAACTTAAATATTCCAGGTGTGCATTTTCTCTTTCAAGTATCTGACTTTGGGGATTTTTCTCATATAAATTTTTGCTTACTTAAACACGGCAATGTCTGCTAAAGAACTCATATGGGAACACACACTGCTGGTTGGTGGACATGTATGCGATTTGAACATCTTTTATTAAACTTAAATAAAAAAAAAAAGATTGTTTGCACGTCAGTTTAAGTAGTTTAGTAATTTTCCCCAAAATGAGCTTCAGAAACTGTTTGCAAGAATGTTTTGTGCTCTTTCAGACTAAAGACCTAAGCACACTCAACAGTTTTTCCACTACTGGTGTTCATGCACATGTTCCCTGGATGTGCAGAACACCCATGACCTCACAACTTGCTCACTTTTACACATCTAAGAATATAGAAGATAAATTACCTGTCGTCAAATATAGTAACAATATTGGTTGAGTGGCAAACAAAACCATGGATGGCAGCAGCTACAGATCCACTTGTACCTACAGCTCTTGCTCAATGATTAAGTTTTTTTTTTCTTTTACTCTGCACAACAGATTGTGGAATAGCTTTTGCAAATAAAGTCTTTGTAAAATTTGATAGTTAGCTGCAACTATAGGAAATATCAGTTGTAACATCAAAGTGTTAAAGCAGTAAAAAAAAAAAATTATATATATATATATATTTTTTTTTTTTTTTACTGCTTTAACACTTTGATGTTACAACTGACTTTTTTTTAACTAAAGCTAGGCTGTACATCCTTAAACAAGGCCTGCTTTACTGGTATGGGCTTTTGATTCAACTCACATTCCAGGCTAAGTGCTAAGATAAATAATGGTGGTCTTTATTTTTATGCACTTTTAGATAAACACAGGAAGTGCAAAACTGATTTATCTCTTGATGTGTGATCTGAATAGCTTTGAAGTTTCAAGAAGTACTGGTACTCTTATTCTAAATACCTCATTCATTATACAAATGTTGCTGGTAGCGCACTTGCTTTAAATGTTGACATTCAGCTTGTTGCTACAACTGTTCTGGTTTTTGCAGCCGGTCAAAGTGTCACAGGGATCAACGTATAGTGAGCTTCTCTCAGTCATCGAGGAGATGAGTCGGGAAATCCGTCCCACCTATGCTGGCAGCAAAAGTGCCATGGAGAGGCTGAAAAGAGGTACTGTAGTCCCTTCAAACTCCTCCAAAATTTGTAATAGTCAGTGATTCTATGTCCTGGGGTAAATTTAGATAGGACCAGCCTGGCATGGTTTATCACAGTTGTGTATTTAATTTTGATTAGTTTTGCTTTCAGTTTCACTCTTACATATTTTTAGGATTATATGTTTAGGATAAACAATGGTGCACAACCCATGTACATAAAAGCTTTATGTAGGAACATAAAGAATAAAATAAAATTTAGGTGTAAGAATAATTAAAATTGGGGTCATGTTGATTAGGATACTAGTTATTTCCTGTGCATTAATGGTTGGTTGGTTGTTATCTTGGCAATCAAAGAAGTCAGCACATTCACTGTTAAATAAACTTACATACATGGACTGATAATTTGTTTGTTGGCAAACTCAACAAGGGTACAGTTTTTTCCCTCTTTCCCATTAGCCACCTTCACCTAGCATCATTTTATTTTCGATCTAGAACAGAATGTGAATATTACATCAGATACTTTTATCGGATTGTTGCTGTTTAAAGGCATGTTGTGCAGGACTCAAACTTGAAATCTTTTTCTGGCATTTTGTATTTAGCCATAAGAGAATGTTCATTTTCCTAATGTTTGAAATCTGAAATATATTTTTCTTCTTCAGGTATCATCCACGCTCGAGCTCTTGTCAGGGAGTGTCTAGCAGAGACAGAGCGAAGTGCTCGCACATAACACATACTCACCTTCTCTCTAGTACCCCCCCCCCCCCCAAATCCACCAATGCCGCTCTTTGCCAAGTTATTTACTCAATCAACCCTTTCCATCTCATTGACCCAATCAGTAACCTTTTTTCCTGCAATGTACACCTCATCTAGTGTTCCTCTGATTTAGTGTAGATTTTTTAAGCCCAATTTTGCAATTCTGTATTTAAATAAAAAAAACATGAACAACATGTTGGTCATATTTGAATTCCACAGCATACTAGATGTTCTTAGGATTTTGGTGGTCACAGAATGAATGTCAAATAGCTGCATTAAAACCATTTTAAAAATATTTATTTGTAGTGATAAAGAATTTACTAACTACATAACTGTGAATCGTTTTACATTTGTTTGAAGTGAAATTTCTTTTTTTGTACTTTACCACGTTTTTTTTTCATATGGCACATATATATATATACTGGTATATAAAGACAATGAGGATAATATTTATACATTTACTATGCATGATAAATACAAAAGTTAACATGAGGGGGGGGGGGGAATCATCTAATGTACTCTGCAGCCAGTGCCATCATGGGATTGTCTTTCATGGTCATTTCATTCAGGCTGTCCTTGTACAATGTAGTGCTAGCAATGTACCAGGATATTTTACATCCGCTCTATTTAAAGACTCATTAAAAGCAACAATGTGGTAAGCGGACATCTACTAATTCCTGGTTCAAAACTAGGCTTGGATACCCATGATCACATATGGGTAACTGCATGGATGAGGATACAACATGTGCATTTAAAGCTACGCACATGATTCCCGCACCTGAACATCAATCTATTGATAACCGTGAACAATAAGGTGATGGGTTACATGAAGATGTGGGAGTAAATAAAATGGATCTGAGTGCACATGCTCAACGTCTCTCCGTACAAATGGAAAAAATGTCTGTATCAGCCCTAAAAAGAGAAAAAGTAAAAGAAAAGATGTTTTGTAAATATAATGTTATTATTCTTAGGCCCAATTCATAGTTTTGGCCAACTGACCGTAGTAGCTGCAGCAGAAGCTTTGCCGCTGTAGCCGAAAAGGTTTTTGTAGCGTCCCTTATCCTCTTTCTGTTTTTCCTTGATTCGTTCCTCCATTGCTCTCAGCTCTCGTCCAACGGAGGCTTCCAGTGTTGGGTCCAATTCAATCACTTTGGCAAAGTCAGCTTTTGCTTCAGCTTCATTCCAGACAGCAGCATGAGCTTTCCCTCTTTTAAAAAATGCCTTTACGTTATCTTTTGGGGGGAGAAAAAAAAATCTGCATCAGTTTGACAATTTGTTAAAGCAACACTCAAGTTCTCTGGTGATAAGAGAAGCAAATGGATTGCTGCATTTGAAAGACATAACTGGAACTAAATAACCATATTTTCTAAACAAAATTAACTGGAAATCCATTTTGGTCAGAAAAGGTGGAACAAAGTGATCTTGCCCCAAGTGGAGGAGTTCAAGTATCTTGGGTAAGGGGACTATGGAATGAGATTGACAGACAAATTGGAGCAGAAATGCAGTCATTGTACCGATCCGTCGTGGTGAAGGAGCTATGCTGCAAGGCCAAGCTCTCGATTTATCGACCAATCTACGTCATGACCGAATGTATAATTATTTTTTTCCAAAAGTAAATTTTGTAAGTTAATGTTTTAATAAAAAATAATTTACACAAAACATGTTTTGAAAAACCAATAAGTCAAATATTTCTCAATTATTAGCGCACTTTAAAAGTCACCAGGAAGGAAGAAACACTTAGCTCTGGATACGACCAACCAGTCAATACTTAACTACCAAACTGAGTTAAATGGAACAGCTCCATCATAATATACATTTTTTTTGTACAAAGCACTTAAATGGTAAACTTACTTTTTAAATAATAATAATAACAGAAAATAAAATTTTATAATAAATCTGTTTTCCTTTGCACACAAAAGTCTGCCACTGATTTGAGTCACACGAGAGACATGAGATAACTTTAGCTTTATGATGCACCACAATAGCAATGATGTTGAAGCTTTGTCTACTGCAATTCCATTAGTATAATCATCACTTTATGAGGAAAGTGAGGACTGCTCCAGTTCTACGATACTCTATCAGAGATGTAGACATGGATGATGAAAGAGCCGAGCCACTTAATGAAATTAAACAATGTGCATTTTGTTCTGATGAGTAATATATTATTTTTTGATGCTTACCATCATACTTGTTGATGATAGAAGAGCAGTGATCCAATACCTCATAGTACTGGCCCAGAAGATGCTTGCACTGGCAGTAGTTGAGGAGCAAAGGAGTGATCAGTGAGTCAAGCTTAATCCAATGCTCATCTCCTGGACGTTCCTGTAACAACAAGAACATGTGTTTATTTCAGTGGCTAATCTTTTTTTCCTCAAAATGAAAACATTCACAATTTCATTCTTAAAATAATGAGAAAATAATTTTCTGGGTTTTCTTTGTCTCAAAACTATTAACAGTTTTGAATGAGAGGGTGTGTTTTAAAAATACTATTTGTTTACAATATTTTGAAGTATGATTAATAGAAAAAAAAAACAAGTGATTGTGATATATGTCAATTTCAGTTTAATATATGAGATCTATTTCCTTTGTATGAAATAATATTGTATGTATTATTTGCAACGGTTTACACTTTAGAAACACGGACGGTATATGTTGTGTTCTTGGTTTTCTCCTGCTTTTCAGGCAATTAATACCTAATCCTAAAACATTACCTTTAATGGCAAAATGTTGCATACTGTATTTTAAAATAGAACAGAGATTTTCAGGATGTGATCAAAATGTCATTTTCAATCACTTATCAATTTGTTAAATCAGCACTTATATTGTTACTTAGTATAGAATCTATGCATAATATATATCTGAATAAGACTGGGTTCCAGGGATGTCCCAATTCTTTTTTGTTTAACAGAAGGATGTGTAGCACCCCAATCCTAGAGAAGTAACTATTGTTATTTAAAGACTTTTTGAGGACAATAAACCAAAAAAACAACTTGTATGATAATTTCATTCCTCATGTACATTTGGCCATCAAATTTTCAAAATTAGTTTAACTTTATAATGTATATGTACATTTTTAGCCTGTCCCCACAGCCCCTTTTTATAGGTTTGGGTAAGAAGTTTGGGGTTTGGGACTTCAACGCTAACCTTCATCTGTAAGCTCTTGAGACAGGCGATGGCATTGTAATACTTCTCTGCAGCGGCTGAAATATCGCCAGCCTTAAAAAGTGCATTTCCTTCCTCGTGGATCTGTGGAATGGCCCCCAGTTTCTCATCATCAGTCATGGCCCAAATCTCCAACTGATAGGAGCCAGGAGGCAAGACCTTTCAAATATAAGTCAAAAGAGCAAGTTAAAATCTAATGATTCTCATCTTTTCCAGAGATATAGTAAACAAATAATTGTGGCTCAAATCTAAAAAAAACAAAAAATCATCTACATCCAAATCATCACTACTGCTTCTCACCTGCAACATTTCCAGGGTGAAAACCAGAGGCTGAGGATTGACCTGCAATTTGTCCAAATCATGATGACCTAAAGAATGATGTGAATGGACCTGAGCAATTCCGCAGCAATGTCTCTGCCCCTCCAGGGGATCTTTGCCTTGGCTGATGTTTCGCAATGACAGAGAAACCATGGGGTAGAGAGCTGTGTGCTGTTTAAATAAAATGGACAAATGTAATAATACTAGAAAAGAAAGAAAAGAAATATCCATAGTAAAGCTTACAAACCTTTACATCACAGCTGAATTCAGCAATCTCCCCTTCTCTCATTGTAGTGACCACTTTCTCCCAAACAGGAAGTTTAAACTTCTTCCCAAGGATGAGCTCCATTGGTTTACTGTGACCTCCCATTGTCCTAGAGTCATCCAACACTGTCCCATCACAGAGACTTGTGCGATAATGAAACTTCACCTTTCAACAGAGTATGGAATATATGCCTTTATCATCTTTTATACAGCACATTTAATCCATTTTTACGCTTTTAACCAAAGCAACTTACAGTTTGGGTGTAAACATAAGCAGTTTTTTTACAAGGTCGGATTAATCATAAGACATGCACATAGAAAAGGTTCCAGCTGATTCAGAATAAATTCAGTGCTTCAAAAGTGATTTTTTTTAATTAAGTTAGTAAGTGCTAACTTAATTTAAGGGCAGTCCTAAGAATTTCTATATGGTGATTATGCAAAAAAAACCCTTTATTATTAAGGCCTTGATTGAATGTGCTTGAGTAATTTCCCAGCATACACAGTGAGAGTTGGTGTTCTAAAATTTTATCCTAATTTTCTACCCTTTAATCTTTATAAGATGTTGGTGGAGAAAAAAGTTGTCATTTTTCATAATTTTTCAAGCTGCAGGAATTGTTTACATTTTTTATGCAATATTTATTTGATAGATTTTGAGGCGGTTTAATTTCTGGCAGTTTATGATATAGGTCTTAATTTTGATGAATGGTCTTGTGAAACCTGCAGAAGCCCTGTTACCTTCAAAAGTATAAAGAAAAAAATATTTACATTTTATGTAATACATTTTTTAAGATAAGGTTGTAACGTTATATACAGAACATCCTGTTTTTTGAGACCGCTGTGATGTACTTGGAGCATATCGACACAGCTAAGGGCTAAAGGCAACTACTTGGGGTGTTTATTGCAAATAAGATGCACAATAAGCCAGATAAACTCTTACAGAGTAATTTCTGTTGATGCTTTAGGTGTCCCAACGTGTGCTGCCTATGTTTTCGAGTGGAAAACACATTAGCAAACCTCACGGGTCTAGCTAGCGTTAGCTTGCTACGAGTAGACAGACGATAAAATAACTGCCCAATTTTGCGTCGCGGCATTTTATGACCTCAAAATGTGTCATGGGTGCTACATTACCTTCGTGCCATCGGAAAAAGATGAAAGCTCGCCTTTACCAGGAGAGATTACTTTTTTCTGAATTCCATCTTCTCTTAGCTTTGCAGCAAGTTCCTCCATTCTTCTCGAAGGTGTAGAAGGATAGTACCGCACTGGACAAAAGGGGGCGCTGTCCGGAAGAAAGCTGTTTTTTATATTTTTAATTAGAATTTAGAGTGTGTGATAGTTCAAAGTGTGTGTATATGTTTAAGGTATATATTAGTAATATTTATTGTATAAGGGCAGCTATGGCCTAATAGATGAGGAGCTTGACTGCTAATCAAAAGGTTGTTGGTTGCTGCATAAGGAGATGATCAAACCTTACTCTCTCTACCTTTGATAACCAAAACGTGGTACCCTTGAGCAAAGCACCAGTTTCCCTGACTACTCGCTACTCTCCTGGTGCTCCGCAGGCATGGCTGCACACTGCTCTGGGTCTGTGTATAGAGAGTTTCTGTTTACTGCTGTGTGTCTGCACTTGGATGGTTTAAATGCAGAGCACAGATTCAATATTCCATAATGTGATTTTGTCTTTTTTTTATTTATTGATCTGACATTATGAAATATGTCTGGGATTTCATAAAGCGACATGAAGATGTGAGAAAGCTACTAACCACAGAAGATCTGTGGTTAATTTTCCAAAGTGTTAAGAGCAACCAACGAGTCCAGTTCTTTCAAAAACGAATTCAGACGAATTGTTGCTGTTTTGAAGCGAACATTGGTTATTTCTATACTAAAGCAATGCTATGCAAACCACAACACCCCCTTGCTGGCAAACTCCTGTTGGTGAACTAAAATGACAAGTAATTTAACAATATCTGTCAATTTTAATATGATACTAAAACATAGTCATTACATACTCCATTTAGATAATAGTTAAGCACTATTGAGACATTTTGCTTTAACTAGTAAATTTAAAAATAGTGATAAAACAAATATTTCTCAACTGTAAGGTTTCTGGTTCACTGGTTCAAGTGAGGGGGCGTCTCCAAGTTGATTGGTGACTTTACATTGGGCATCAATAGGCTCCATGATAAAAATATACACATTTCTTTTCTGCACAATGGTAGCTAGTACAGGCAACCACAACATACACCCTTTTAATTATTCTGGAATAAGCGTATGTGTGTGTGTGTGTGTGTGCGTGTGTGTGTATGTATATATACAGTAAAATTGGGCACATGCATAAATTTATGCGCCACAACAGACAAATTTGCCAAATATTTTGAGATTAAATAATCTAACTACAGATTATGAGCAATGTACCTTTACTATTTTTAACTGAGGTCTGTGAGTTATTCTGTTAAAATACAAGACAACTGTTAATTTTTGGGGTTGCCAAGTCCAATAACACAGCATGCCAGTCGCCCACCAGCATTGCCAGTCAGCAAGCTCTCTGTATTATCACCTCTTCCCAAATCATCCTCTCCCTCATGAATGACAACAGACCGTCCAAGAATTGAGAGTTCCCCAAAGAGCGTTGCACTGGAGTGCAGTGACTGACGGATCTTCCCATTAGCAGACTTAAAGTTCCCAAAGTCCCCTGGATGCTGTGGATGGTTAACGATGAAGGGATTGTAATGACCTCCTGTAGATAGGCAGCCCTTGCTGAAGTCTCCGTACTCATGAATGTGGATGGCTCTGGGCTGTTGACTGTCCACAGGGAATCCATACAGCCTGAGAGTCACATTCAGCTTCTCCTTGGGGCCAGGCTGTCTGAATAAAATGTGGCCATACACACGTGGCAATCCTGCTGCTAGTCGAGGGTTAGGCCTAATTCTACACACCGCCAGAAGGGAATCACTGTTTGATGCATTTGCCAAAACTGAGTGTGACCCACAGAGGTGTACACAGCATCTCAGCAGCAGGACCAGAAGTGGTAGAAATAGCTCAGACTTCATTTTTTCTTTTCCTTGGTGCAAAAGAAGAATACTTGACATGGTAGCACAATCTTATTAATAAAGTCTTAACAATATATGCTTCAAAATGAAACTACTTTATGGTATATTAAACGCATAAACCTTGGTGGTTACTTGATTAAAGGTAAAACAAACTATTATTTCCCTAGCCTTTGTCAAGTTAAGATGGATAATCCTGCACATTTGTAATTCTTCCAGAAGATTTATTAAGTACTCACAAAATTTTACGTAACAGACGGTTGGTGTTCCTTCCCCTGTGGTTGTTCGAGGATTCTGTTGTATCCTTGCATAACGTAGGGGCGTTAACTCTTCATTTTTGTAAACTACAGGGTTGAAAAAGCTTTTGCCAACGTAGCATATCAAATTTCACGTCTACCCACAGCGAGCCGTACACACACACACACACACACACGAAGAAAAAGACAGTATGAAAACAATTGTCTAACGTATTACATATTTGGTAAGGATTTTCTGTTCAACAAACCGAATCAATCATTAGGGAAAAATCCTATTTTAAAGTATGCCCATTTATGCGATCGAACCAACGAGTGTTGAAGCGATTAAAATTTAGTAGTTTTAGTAGATTAGTAGTCTCGTTTGTTGTTTTAGCAGTGACGTAGTAGGTTGATTTACATATTGTAGTCGCCGTGCCTGAGGAGCAAACTCTATGCTAAATAAATAGTCACCGTTATGTTTTTAATTAATTTGCTTGACGGTCAAATGGTCCAAATTGCTATTAAATGCGAAATTGGTTTTGTTAAATAATGACAAAATAATAAAGTCTGAACACCGTCTTAGAAGCAGTCATCAATTGCTGATCCTATAAGTACATGCGAGTTCCGTTCGACTAATGCGCATGCCTGAAAACTTGTCGTCTAAGCTACTTACTGGGAGCAAGGTTTCACCAACGTTGCTTAGGGGAAAGTCCCCGGACATTGGGCAGAAATGTCCTGCATATCGCGCAGTTACTGGCTTAGCATTGCGTCTCCATGCTAAGAAGTCTCTATGACTGAGCTGGGCGCCTAGCGAGTCAACTTTGTCACGAAAATAGAAACGCAAGTGTCGTACATTGTACTTCAACAGAATGGGGCTCATTTCAGCATACGCGCTGTTTTACAAAAAGTAAAATTTTTTTTTTTTTTTTTTTTTTGCATAATAACATTTATTTGGACGAATAGACGGTCTATTTTAACAGACATGGAATGAATTAGATGACACTTGTATCTGTAACGCAAACGCAATCGCTCGTTACAGTTATGTTTCCTCTCGCTTTAACGAATCAATCTGATGCTGATCTGTGGACGCGCCCAGCTGATCCAAGAACCGCCCTCTTTCTAACAACGCAAGTGCCCATTTGCTGAACTCCCGGAAAATGCTAAAGGCGGCATTTAATGGGTTGGTCCAACGCATGCGCACAAGAGGTAGTTTTGTTTGAAGGAGTTATCGTAGCAAAGGAAGCCTGAATTTTGAAGAGTAGCTCTCCATAAGGTTGCTTCCTAAAAGCATAAACTGAAAGAACCTATGAGTGAAACAGAACCAATTTAACCAGAGCTTCTCAACCAAAAAGCGTCTAGCTGCTTGATGCATCGTTATCATTATGTTAGGGCATTACCCGAATGTGGAAAAATCGCAGCTTGTCAGCTACGTGGAGGATTATTTGGAATGTGTCGAATCTCTGCCTTTGGACATACAGAGGAATGTTTCGTTGTTACGGGAGATCGACACCAAATATCAAGGTAACGAAACGTTAACTTTTGCTTGTACAGTATCATCTAACGTTGGATGTGTGTCGGGCACGTTTAATGTTACCATTAACGACGCCAAACCAATTCGTTTAATTTTGCTACCGATTTAACATCAACGTGATATACTATCATTTCCGGTGTCTAGTTTGCTGTAGTTACTTGTATTCAAGTTAGTCGTCAGCATGTTTTGCTCAATGTGTGTTTCCAGCAACACTATCCTGCCGCCTGTGATCAGCCATTTTGACTAGTGCACACTCTGTACTGTTGTTTGGCAGGGCTCTTTCTTACCGCTTCGCGTTAGTTGCCATAGTATCGACGTAATGGTGCTTTCGGTCAGCGTGTGTTTTGTTCGCCTTAAGCCGAAACATTTTCAACTCGAAGCCGACGCCTTGTAACGCCTTTAAGTTAACTTTACTCATCGCTTATGAACGTTAAAGTACATATTTGTTTATGTGTTACGATGAATGGTTGATTAATCGCTGCAAGGACCATGTAGTTCCTTAACTGTTGAGAGGGTGTTCTGTATTTCTCGAAAAAATCGTGAGGTTAACCTTAAAACTATAATATAAAGTATTGCAAAATGAAGCCGGTAAGAATAATATTGCTACAAAGCAACTGTAAGAAACCATAAAGTGCAAGCAGGTGACAGGCAAATGAACACGTTTCAATGCAACTGTAGGCAAAATGAGCTAAGCCTAACTAAACTCATGGTTTCAGCCCTGGTTCAAGGCTCATAATGTTGGACCTTACGGTGGTGCTGTTGCCAGTTTTTGGCGGGTTCGGTGATGTGTGCTGATGACTCACACCAAGTTTGGTGCCAATGTATTAAAAACGGTTGCTGGGATACAGATTAAGCTTGGTTATATGCCCCACCGAATTAGTCATTGTGTTTGATTAAAAACCCTAACTTTTTTGCCTGTTATGTAATCAAAGAAAATTGGGATACATGTTCCGGGAGGAGTTTGAAAAGCAGGTTTTTGACAATAATAATTTTTCTTTATTATGAATGATGCATTTTATGTTCCCGATTAGACCCAGGGGAAAAGGCAAGACAGGATTTTTGACAATATGTCATTTTAATTCCTCTTAACTTCAGTATATTGGTTGACCACTAGAAAGTGCTGCCAGAAGGGGTCATCACCATAGCACGGGGGTCAAGCATGCATGCATGCATACTTTCATAGTTTTTTGTTGTCGCTTTCCAGAAATACACAGGTTTACAGTGAAAATCAAATGGAAGATGAGGTAAAATCGTACATGGTTTGACAAGTCTAGGTGCTCCGCTGATGCCAGTTTTATGATTGTGGTACGAATGGCTTGGGAGATATGAGCCAAAATGTTTTCCCTTATCTCTGGAGCACTAATAGACCATTCACCAAGACCATGCATGCTACCTCAGATTGCAGTTTTTTCCAAATATAGTGGTACCCTGAGATACGAATGCTTCGAGTTACGAAATGTTCGAGATCTGAACGTCACCATGGAACGGAATAATTTCGTATCTTGGGGTACCACTGTACACCAATTTGCTGTCAATATGTAAAAGCATTGAGGAGTTAAACACGTATGACTGTTTTTTTTTAGACCATCTTTGAGACTCATCTACTTGATATCCATAATTTTTGTGATGGCACAGTCAAGAGAAGATCTTAAACAAAATTAGTAAAGATCAAGCTTTGGAGGATTTAGCAAAATTAGATATTTTGCAACATTCAACTTATTGGAAAACTATGTTTTATAATAGGGATGTAACGGTATCAAAACTATACGGTACGGTAATACCTTGGTATGAATGTCACGGTACGGTATTTATTGAATCATTTACAGGAAAAAAGTGCCAGAAGTGTTTATTAAACAGTTTACATGAACACTGTACATATCAATGGCATACAAATTGGTCATCTATCTGTAAACTTTGAAACAGGAACTTCAATTTTAATAACAAAAAATTATTAAACCATGTAAAAAAATCAAGTTTCAATTTAGTATTCTTGAAAACCTCTTAAAACCTTCATTATCTACCACCGAAAAGGGCCGTAGGTCTTTGGCTATATATTCACCAATGCATCTTGTGATTTCTTGTGCTCTCGCACTGTTGTGGGGGAGTGAGGCTGTAAACGCTTCTTTTATAGTCTTTTGGCCCGACTGGATTTTGCATAACTTTTCGGGGTGATGATTTAACAAATGGCTCCTCATGTTAGTCGTATTCCCCGACTTGTATTTCACCACAGTCTGGCAGTGCCTGCATACTGTATTTTGTTTGTCTGTCACCTTTTCTCCTTTCTCATTTCTTTTCAGAGAGAAACCAAAATGCTTCCACACATCCGATTTAAAACCCGCTTTAGGTTCGACCATTTCCACCTCTTTTCTTTCGCCGCTACTAGCAGCACCTGCCATTTCCGCATTACTGGATCTGTAGCGACAACAGACCGCAAAGGATGGTGGCCACGCCTAGGCTGATGGGAAATGTAGTTTCCGCTACCTACAGTTCGCTCCATTCGCCTAAGCAAACTTTTCTCAGAAGACCTATTGTTTTATCGAGTCATGCGACCTCGGTAATATTGAAAAAAATTGCTATTGCGGTACGACGGTATTTACAATACCGTTACATCCCTATTTTATAATAATACGTCAAAGTAGAAAATGGTTCATATTATGAAATCATTTCACCTTGAGCCAACAAATTATTAGCATAAACGTAAAAGTAACTTTGAACAAATGGTTGAATTTGAGTCAGAGACTTCAAATTTGGTCCAGTGAAATAGCGGCCTCTCGTACTAGTGGGCAAAATTGTATAAATATTTTTTACAACACACTTATTGGTTAATCCAACTCACAATGACCTTCTCTGTCTACATTCTCAGAGGTCCTAAAGGAGGTGGATGAGGTGTATGAAAAGTATAAGAAGGAGGCAGACAGCGGGCAGCGCAAGCGTCTGCAGATTCAATTGCAGAGGGCACTCATCAGCAGTCAAGAGCTTGGCGATGAGAAGATCCATGTGGTCACTCAGATGATGGAGGTGGTGGAAAATCGCTCTCGCCAAATTGAAGCCCATTCGCCATGCTTTCTGGAACCAGGAGATACAGAGAGACCGGTTGAGAAGGTAAGGCACGAACCTGCCACCACATCTGCTAATGTGTTACCTGAGCGTTCTTCGACTCGGAGACCCAGACGACAGCGTAACAGTGAGAGCCGAGACACGTGTGCCAATGGAGCCCTTGAGGACCTGGGTGAGGAACCACCACCACAACCACGGGAGAAGAAATCCAAGTCAGCTAAGAAGAAGAAGCGCTCCAAGGCAAAGCAGGAGCGGGAGGCGTCGCCGGTGGAGTTCCCCATTGACCCCAATGAGCCTACCTATTGCCTCTGTGAGCAGGTCTCCTATGGTGAGATGATCGGCTGTGACAATGAGCAGTGCCCCATTGAGTGGTTCCATTTCTCCTGTGTTGGACTCACCTATAAGCCCAAGGGTAAATGGTATTGCCCCAAATGTCGGGGTGATAATGAAAAGACTATGGAAAAAAGTGCGGATCGGGCCAAGAAGGATAGGCGTTCCAGGTAGTGCCTTAAGTGAGAGTTTGCCTGTGTGGGGATCGGTCATGTTTGTGTTTAACTTATGTTGAAAGTTTCTCCACATGCACTTAGCTGAAATGTCTCCGATTGAGTGCTGTTGTTGCTTTTGCATTAGGATGGAACCAGGTGAAACAAGTCCTGGACACACAGATGTTTTAAGATACTGCCTCTGATGTCCGTAAGACAATAAAAAGTTAATTTCTAGGCTTTATGTTTCCTCTTGTATTTCAGTTTGCCTCAAAAGGAAGACATTGGAGATCACCAAGTTCAGGGTGAAGCTATAAAAATAGAGGAATGTGACTCAAAAAGCACAGGGTTTGATGACCGAAAGCCAACACCTTTCTTTAGTTTCTGTTCAGAATATATAAATAAATATTGGAACACACTCAGCCGAAACGTCTTCCAGTGAGAGAACTAATTCAGATTATTTGTTACTGTTTTGGAGTGATGTTTTTGTTTAAAAATGCTTTTTTAAGTTCCTCTATTTAAATAAATCAGTGCTTGTTGTGTATCTAACATGTGTGTTATCATCACTTGATTGTATGTTTGTATGTATAGAAAAGTTTTCAGTCACACTATGACAATTCCATTAACTTGAATGGGATCGTGCCAGGCGATGCGGAAGATCTTGCCTGCATGGTGGGTTCCACTCTGACCGAAAGTTCAGCTGAGGGCAACTTTGACCTGTTGTATCAAAAATTGTACATTAGTATGTTCCATAATTTTCGGAAATGTTTTCATGAAAATAAAAAGTAGATTTATTGTTAATTATTTAGGTGAATTGTTAATCCAATCAGAAAACGGAATGCATCTAGAATTACAGTTCAATACAATCTTGATTCTAGGCCCAGGTTGTTTAAGATCATTCTCAAGAATTGATATTGAATATTGATATTATAAATGGTACTCCAGATGCCTATTGTTCATAACATGCTCCAGTCAGGATTTGAAATTTTAAGAAAGAAAGAAAGACTTTGTTGGGTAGAAAAACAGAAATACTATGAAGAAAATCAAAAGAAAGGATGTCTTACTGTTGTGTAAGTTACTTTGACGCTGTAGGAATGCACTGTAGTCATTATCTGACCAATGTAATATATTTAACATTACTTCCCCTACTGGTTATGTAGCTTTCAATAAAACAATCAATATTTATTTTCAACATAAATGATTATCCTTGCTGTAGTTCCAGGTTTACCTTAACTTTAGGTTCTTCTCACTGGAATTTCTGTTTCATTCTTAAATGGTGATATATGAAATATGCAAATACTTCCACGTCAAGGGGATGTACTAGAAGTAAGAGCTGGATACTCATGATTGAACCACCTGTTTATGTTCGTCTATATATATATATGATGTGATCCCATTTAATGCATTTAGGAAGTTATATAAGTGTTATGAAGTAACTCCCTTTTACCTCGTCAGGGTAACCTACCTTTAACCAGGGTCATTTAACGTGGATTTTTTTTTTTTAATATCCAGCTTTACCCGTCTAATCCTAGTTTGAGTCACAGGGTACTCTCCAGCTCACATTTGAAAAAAAGTAAATCACACCAGAAAATACATGAATAGTTAAAAAAATATATACTTTAGGGTTGTTTGGTTATGACTGCTATGTATTATTCTAAAGTCAAAATCAATTACTTAAAAAGCATTAAAAAAGTGCAAATAGTAAGAAAACATTATTTACAACTTTCTAAAGGGAGGGTGTGTAGTTTTTAAAAATGTAGTTAATAAAAAAAGAATTATAAACAATCTTTTAGCCAATCAGAAAAAAAGGCATTCATAATGTGGGAAAGGGGTGTTAACAGAGAATCAAAATTAAGGATATTCTAAAACACAGGTGTCGGGATCCATTCCCGGAGGGCCGGAGCCCTGCAGAGTTTACTTCCAACCCTGCTCAGAGAGACCCACACCTGAAGCTTTCAAACAGCCTGAATTACCTAACGAGCTGCATTAGGTGTGTTTAGTTGAGGTTGGAGCTAAACTGTGCGGGGCTGTGGCCCTCCAGGAACTGAGTTTGACACCCCTGTTCTACAGCATTGATGCTTGCATTACTGTAAGTGTCCAGGGATTTATCCACACCATTCGTGCCTGTGGCTTGGTTTCTTGCACTTATGCCAGATGTTCCATGTCAAGCTAAGCTCAATTATTCACAATTAAAACATATTCAGCCTGTATTACGATAGTAACACACACTGCTTTAACTTATTAATGATGTAATTGCACCATGATCTTTGCCTTACAGAGTTAATGAAGTGTGCGCGCACACAGTAGTAGGCCATCATGGGCTCCTTCAAGTTCATTCTCTGCTTATTTTAGCACTTTCCCCCAATCAGATTACAGCCTGCATTGGCTGCCATGTCAATCTAATCTATTCAGTACCTTTATTTCCAGTTGTGCTGGCTTACATAGAATAAACTGTCTAAAATTCTCTCTCTTTTTTTAGACAGAACCAGCTAGCTATCAGAAAAAAGGTTGATTTTTTTTTTCATCCTCTGATTGTTACATAATTACTAGTTTGGCTGATACTTTTGGCAAAGATCTGCTAATTTTACCATGTAAAACATCTTGAGCTAGTCATCTAGCTCATCTGTCCCAGATTAAATACAACTGTATAGTGTACAGATGAATACAGTTTTGTAGAAAGTACATTTATATTAATAAGTGAAACGTCCTGCCACCAGATGTCACTGCAGAAATAACCCAGCTGCTTTCTGAGCTGCAGAAACTGATTGTGCAGAGCTTTTTTTTTTTCTTAAAGAGCTAACTGTTAGAAGTCAATGAGGGAAATGCTTTATTTAACTTGCCATAAATTTTTGTTGAAGCACTACACAGAGAGATCATTACTCGTAAAGATATATTTACCCTGGGTTACATGCTAACCTGGATTACAGTGTAACCCACTATAAATCAAAAGTTAAAGAGTTAGGAAATACCTGAATTCAGTTCTGTGTCAATACGTATCTGGTCGATTAGACAAGCTTTATGTTTTGAGCTGCATCATTATAGATACTGAGGTCTCCCGCGGAAGAGAAAAATGGTTTAACTAAACAATTGATTCAGTGGTTCAAGGTTTTAGTAGATTCTCAAATCCCTGAACAAGAGGAAGCACCCTGGGAATGTTGGAGAAAGCAGACACTGCACCGCACACCCCTCTCTTTCTCTCTCTCTCTCTCTTAAGTTATTTGATCAAGGCCATAGAGAAAAGAATCTCAAACAAATGCTAACAATGATAAATTCCTTTAGATAACCGTCCTCAAGAATGTGAGTCTTTCTGAAACACATACAGTTGTGAATAAAGAGCTTTTAATGCAATTAATTACTTTTTTAGTAAATAACATTTGAAAATAATTATGTTGTATACTTTAGGTTCAAAAATGATAATGAGCCCCTGGAACAGATTTGTTTATTCTATATGTAAAATTAAGAAGTAAACTTATTTTTGATCTGCCTAGTTCCACTCTCCAGAGGGAAATTGCTGACTCTGGACATATTTCCTTCAAAATCTATCTATAGGCAGCTTGTGTGAGTGGGTGTGTGTGTGTGCACGTGTGCAGGTCACATGATAAGGGCAGTTTGGTGCATGCAGTTTGTCCTTTACATATATTAAGCCTTGGTTAGTATTTTCTTAAATTCGTTCAAATTCTAAAATATTGCAGTAAGGAATTGCCACTCATTGTTATTGGGGATAACTGTCACCATTTTAATTAATATAGAAAATTTTACCTTATCCACTCAAGCTACATGGGCCAAATGTGCATCAATGTGTGGTCATTCTCCTTCATAGGCGCCACAACACTAGGGGTGTGGGTGTTTTTGTACAAAAGCACTTGTCTTAGTTCAAGACTTCAATTCCTGCACCTTTTCGATTAGTTTACACTGCACTAATGTCAAAATATTAGGCCACATGTCTATGTGTCTTAAGGAGCTTTGTAAAATCAAGCAAGCTGTACTCTTTTAGCACTTAGTAAAAAAACAAAACTTGTGAATGTTGATATTTCTGTTTTCTTCACCCCAACGTCATCTCAGAATAAACTGGATCGGGTGACACTGCTTACTGCCATTGGGCTAATATGAGGCTGAACTGAAGGCTGCACACACAACTTCCTGATAAGCATGTAACCCTGGTTTCAGATCTCCGCCTCAAGTCTGACTCGCGCACACAGTCTGTTATATACATCTTATTTTGTAATTATAAACAAGAATTTGGCAATTGCTTTGAATTTGTTTGTTGGTAATCTTTCTTACGACGTGACCAGAGCAGTGAGTCCGCTCACAGCAGTATAGCTGTTCGTCACATGGTCCTGCCTAGTTTTTTCAAGGGATAATCCAAGCCTTTTCAGAAATCATGTATAAGCTAATTTTGATGTGTTATGCTGTTGGTAGTATATTTGTATTGCTGTGAAGCACAAAGACTATTTGCAATAACATTCCACAAAACATTACAATATTTAATTTTACCCAAAAGTTGAATGATCCAATAGATTAGAATTTATGGGAAAGTGCCAGATGAAAGTATATTCAAAATCATTGTCAAACCGGACCATAAAACTCACATACACATAGTGATGGTAGTGGGTGTGGTCATTTACTCAAGAACAGAAGTAAATCAGGCATATGTGTGGACATTTCGTTGTCAGGGCCCATATCTTTGAGTTTAAAATGTAATATCGACAGATGGCAAATGCAAATTCATGCTCGATTTATACATTTTAACATTTATACAGACCTACTGTTCCCCGCCATTTCCCGCCTCGCTCTTCCCGCCTCACCTGTTGCAACGCTCTTGCTCCTGTGGACTCGCCATGTTTTGTTTGAAGGCCGCCAGTAGGTGGAGCCATAAAAAAACATCTGGTGGAGAACCCCTCCTTTACACATGTAGTTAAATTCTCCATCACGCCGGAGTCCACAACGACACCGGAGGCAAGTTTATCGAGCTCAGGAGCTGTGGCCAAGGGTGCGAACGTTGTGGTCCGAGACTGGGAGGCTCCTCCAAGTGTATCCAAATGAAGCCACGAATAAGACGGAATCTGCTCGTCTCCATGGCCAGCAGAAATCACCGATGAATGTAAACTTATTGATCGATCAAGCAACCGTCCACGAGGCCTCGGATCCGGCGGAATCCGTGTCGCTCGCTCTCGGTATAATTCGCAAGATGTCGTGAGAAATTAGGTTGGGGTGCCACTAAAACCAGACAGAGAGGTGTTTATCATTCAGCTCAGCTGCGTTGCCCATCAGCGCAGTGCCCGGTTAGCCTGCTGTCACTCACCTGAGCGCTCGCAGCGTCGAGCTATGGACGCACCGTGCGGAACGCTCGAGAGTGATGAATAAATGTCATTCGCGCGTGTTATCCCGGCGAAACCTCCGCCTTCACGCGCCGCGCTTCGGCTCCAAGAATTACGCTGACATACGTTACAATGTGTTCGCTCTGGAAATTCAATAAGGTGCGCAATAAATGCCCGTGTGAGTGCCGCGGAGCATCGGACAGGATTGCGATTCATTCCGCGGCCCGCCAGTGAACCGCGCCGGAGAATGGAGAAGTTCCTGCAGATCGCGCCTCACTCTCTGGCCATCGTGCTGTCGCGGGTCAGTACGGAGGAAGCGGCCGCGGTCACCGAGAAGCTCCAGCACCACCACACCGGCTACGAGATCTTCGCGGACTTCAAAGGCGAGAACATGGAGCACTTCTGGAATAAGAAAGTGACGGACGCCATATCGGAAACCTTCTTCTTGGGCTGGATCGATGAACATGTACTCCTCATCCAAGGCAAGGAGGATCATCTGGAGGTCCTGAGGGAAGGCTGGACGCGGAGGGCCCTCAAACCACCCAGGGGCTTCGAGATCAAGTGCATAGGTAAGGACTATAGTCACAGCTGGACTCCCAAGTTCCTTCTGAGGAGGAACATAATGATGTTTTAACATGTGTGAGTGCTGCAGACTGAGAGAAAACCTTCACTTTGACCATTGAATGGTGTCAAAAGAAAAAAAAAAAACACTGGCAACATGACATGTACCCAGCAGTGGGGGCTGGTCCATATCCAACACTCAAAGAACTTCACATGAATTCTTAGGAGAGCACAAACTTTTCTTGGCTTTTTGAAAAAAGTGCTTTACATTTTTTTACATCTTACCAGTCTGAGTACACACTGGGTTTGTTGCTGTTGTTTAAAAAAAAAAAAACAAGCAAAGCTGAATGAAGCCATGGCTGAAGTTAATCCGACCCAAGTTCCTCCTGATATTAGTACCAAACGTCACTAATGTAAGTGATTTACCAAACGTATTTGGTGCCTCTTTCTCCATTTTCCTATTTTTCACCACACACAATTCACCATTGACTAGCACAGTTTCTAGATTCCACTGATTTGGGATTCTAGGACGTTTCGGGTAATACTGGAGTTTTTATACACAAGTTGTTCACTGCATATTTGCTTCTTTATTGGGAGCAGATGATGACAGTAATTCTACTCGGTGAGACATGGACAGGATTCTCAGGTTTGTGACATCACCAATGTAGCAAGCTGAGAGTGGCGGTTTTTAGAGAATATTACCAATTTGGAGTAATTTACAAAAAACCTGCAGCTAGCCACATCACTTTATAGTGGATCTGAGTATAAACGCTTTTTGCATTTTGGAAACTTTTGCACTTTCTCATCGTGTACTCTTCAAGAAATTAGGTTCAGATAAAATGCTAATTATTAAACTGCATTGGACAACATAACAGTGATGTCAGGAATTAGAAGCAGAAAAAGTTCACT